>JAQZBX010020296.1:0-33113 GCA_029593785.1 Cabassous unicinctus
AATACATTTCTGTTAATATAAACTACAAATCATTTCATAGCAAGCATAACTGTGAGATAATTCCTTCACAAACCTATCAATCAAATTCAATTTATATACACGTTACATAACCTAATAAAATCCCTTAATCTGGTAAAATAAATTTCTACTCTCTCTGATCAATACTGACTATTATACATTGCTGGAAATGCATGTCTTGCTCACTATTAAGTCACAATTGCCTTGAGAGAATTTGGCACATAATAAATTTTCACTTGAGCAAATGAATGAAACAAATCATTGTTTGGATGCCATCATGGATGACTTCAGGCTTTGATATACAGCAATATTTGGAGGCTAGCATTGATCATTTTATGAGCTGATTATTTAATTAGTTTTATACCACCTCATAATTAACTAATTAATTAGAGGCATCCATGTCAATTGTCTTTTTTGAAATGCCCACAGCAGCTTAAGTATGCTAAGTCTACATATTATTTTATATTATAATGGGATGCAGTTAATCAGAGCAGGTTGTACAGACTGGTAAAGGTCAAGACCTAGAACTTGAATGGAGAATAGAGTCTTGAAGGAAAAGAACATCAAAAAGATGTGAAAAAATAGTGAATGTAACCAGTTGTAATTGGGGGTTTCAGCAAGTAGGTGAAAGACAGTGACAGGAAATTCATTGGGAAAAGTTCTCAAAAATGGAGCAGGCAGGCAACCAGCTTTCACAGTGACCACCACTCATCAAATACCAGAACCAATGACATGGTGGGGGTGGGGGGAGCTCTCTATTAGCACAAGCAGGCAGGACACTTAAAGAGTTGGGAAGGAAAGTTTTGGAAAATGGAATCAAGAATATTCTCCCTTGCTAATTTTCTCTTAAGTAGTAACTACATTAACTACCTCCTCGCTATGTGTTTTAGTTTGCAAAAGGCTGCCAATGCAATATTCCAGAAATGGGTTGGCTTTTACAATGGGATTTATTAAGTTAAAAGCTTACAGTTGACTCTCTCTGCCTAGAGGGGCCCTCATCTATACCTTGGGTACATAATTCTGTTCTTTGCTCCCATTTCTCAATAAACTCTGTTCTTTCCCTCTACTTCTCAATAAACTCATTTACTGACCTTAAAAAAAAAAAAAAAAGCTTACAGTTCTGAGGCTGTGCAAATGTCCAAATCAAGGTATCATCAGAGATGCTGTCCCACCAAAGGTCAGCTTCTGGCAATCCTAGACTCCTGCCATGTGCAAACAAAATGGTGGCCAGTCTCTGCCTTCTTCTCCAGGCTCACTTCCTCCCTGAACTCAGCTGTGGGCAATCAGATATATGACTGGCCTCACCCCAGGCCTCATTTCTTCAGCTTTGGGCTGTTCTGTTGATTCCGGCCTCTGGCCTCTCTCTCAGCTTCTTGGGGTTTCTCTGCCTTTCTGCAGCTGTAGGCGATCCTGGAGGCCTCTCTCTCATGTGGCATGGTAAAAATGGCAACTCTCTTTCTCTGTCCTCAGTTTATATAGGACTCCAATAAAGGATTAAGACCTACCTTGAGCCCCACAATCTAGTCATAGGGCCCATAACTGGCGTGATCTAATCAAAAGTGATCTAATCAAAGGGTCCCTTAACTGAATCTAATCAAAGACCCCACAAATAATAGGTTTACAAGCCCAGGGAAGCTTCTTTTTAAGAACAGGATTTTCTGGGGTCCACAGAAGACTCAAACCTGGACAGGATCCTATGACTTTATTGCATAGAGATCTTGGGATTAGGGTCAGAATGTAAAAGTTTCTGGAGAGAAGTTGACCTGTAGAGCTGTGTGGCTTCTAGAAATAAATGGCAGTCCCAGGTACATGGATAGTCCTAGGAGTATCTGATGATTCCCTCATAGCAGATATATTGCACTAGGAAGTTGAATCCTTTCCATTCTGAGGCTGGGATAGTGCTGAACTTGGTGGCAATGAAATCTCAGAACAGAGAGACTTTTCCTGATATCTTCTGTTTTACTGGAGAGCTGGCAGCTTGTCTGGTATATTAGAGGCCTAGAGAAACAGATACTGCAGATTATTTCTACATAAGATTCTATAGCATATTGACCTGATTCTCATAGGAAAATAGACTCGAGAAAACGGGAATTAAAAAACAGTGGCCCTAAGAGCACACAGAAATTATACAGAGAAAGAAGAAAATTAATCACCATAGGCATCTGCTTGGGGGGAAAAAGAAGGAAGCAGAATACTACCTTCTCCAAATAAATAAAAAGAATAACAAAAGGAATTAAGAGGATCTGATTACAGCATAAAAATTTGAACTGGAATGGCAACCATAGGTTTGAATTTAAAAAGACATTAAATGAATTTAAAGAAGAATATGGTTATAGCTAAAGAATCAAATTATTAACCTAGAAGATCTACAATAAGAAAAAATTCCAAAACACTGAGCAAAAATACAAAGAGATAAAAAGCATGAGATAAAAGATAAGAGATGTGGCATTCCAGGATAGCAATTTACAGGTGATGTAAATGAAAAGTTTGAGATGGAGGAAAATCTATAAGTAAAGATATAATAGAGAAAAATGTCCCTGAAGTACTAGTTTTCATTTCCTGGCTGCTAAACAAATATCATGCAGTGGGATGGCTCAAAGAACAGGAATTTATTGGCTCATGTTGTAAGGCTAGGAGAAGTCACAAGACAATGTTTTCGCTCAAAAGACTGGGGCATTCTGAAACTGGCTGCTGGCAATCCTTGGTGCTTGGTGCTTCTCCTGGCTTCTCTAAGTTCTGTTGATTTCTGGCTTCTTCCCATGGCTTTCTCTCTATATGTATGAATTTCATTTCTGCTTATAAAGGATTCTAGTAATGGAGTTAAGACCCACCCTCATTCAGTTGGGCCACACCATAACTGAAGTAACTTCATCAAAAGGTCCCATTTACAATGGGTTCACACCCACAGAAATGGATTCAGATTAATAACATGTTTTTCTGGGGATACAAAGTTCCAACCCACCATAATACTTTTAAAAGTGCTTTTTAAAGAAGTACTCTTAAAGAATCAGAACAGAGATCTCAAGAAAAGAGAAGATGAAGCAAAGGAGGTGAAGTGCTGAAAAAACAGTAGGATGCAATGCAACTTTCAAGGTCAGTTTGTGTGAATGTGTATATATGCATGTTTGAATTTAAATGGATAATGTTAGAATTACTAGAAAAAGATTCATGTAATGGAAGAAATGTACTGTAACAATAACTTAGTAATTGTTTGGCATTAAGAGTTTTAGACAATTTCAGTAAAGCCAAGGAGTTAACTGGAATAGGGCAGAGTCCATAGAGGGAAAGAAAGCAATATACCATGGGAAGAAGTGGTGGACAGGGGAGCAGTTCAGAGCTGAAAGTGGTCCAAGGAATAGTGGTCCTTGGTAGGTAATGAAATATAGATATAGATATTGATATAAATACAGATATAGATATAGCTGAAATTTTTTTCATAACATAGAGAAAAATGTATTTGATTATGATATTGGAAGTGGAAAGCTAACATCTCATGGAATGCAAAAGGGAATAGGGTAAAAGATAGTTGTCAGTTATCAAGCTGGTGACTTTGATATATGCAAAAGGCAAAAATCCAGTTTCCGGAGTAGGTCTAGACCAGGACATAGAAAGACTTATTGCTATGAATCAGAGAGTTGTGTTAGAATTACTTAGATTTTTCCTACCTAAGTTGACAATGACGGCAAATATTTAACATCAATATTGTAACTGCTCTTTAATATTTGATGACCCAATAGTCACTTTATAACTTTAGGGTTATAAAACTATGAATTTATCACTATGAATACTGATTGTCCTTCTTATAGTGTTCTAGAAATATCTGGTAATTTGAGCTTTCTATGTGTTTGGATTCTGGAATAGGAAGAATTAATAAAGTAATTTCATCTGTGATCACAAATGTGAAAAAAATGTGGTCTTTTTTTAGAAGTGAAAGGTGCTAGATGACTTAACTGCAGAAATAATTGTTCATATTTGTAATTGGAATCTTTGAATTTTACATATCTGAATCAATTCCAGCATTTTTTAAAATGGCATGTTCAACTTCTCTTTTCAAATAGTAACATGTTTTTCTGCATGATTGTCAGTCTTCTAGATTTATATATACTAAAGTTTAACTTGGGTAATTAAGAGACTATAACTCAGTTAAGGGTTCTCAGGGAACAAAGAATGTGCGTGCTAATGTGAGGTGACTGTTATATGATCATGCCCCTGCACCTCAATTTCTTAGTCTATAAAATGGGAATAATGACTTAACTGTGAACAATCCTGAGCAATCTGAGTTGATCTGTGTCCTCACTTCTGAGTCTCTTTGGTGCCTGTAACTGTTCAGTCATTTTCTCCAAAACCACAGGGGCCAGTAGGTGGGAAGTTTCCTCAGTACTCCTGTGTCAGAGCCATATTATGTCTTAAATTCTGTCTCTAAATAACTCTGAGAGATGCATATGTTCAAAAAGAGGGGCAAGAAGAGATGTCTTTATTGCGGGAAACCCGGGAACAGTAAACCTACATAGGCACATTTATCCACAAATCATAGAACCACATGGGCTTGGGGATAGAGATGGGAAGCAATTGATTAAAAAAAGAAATAATTTGCTTACTCTATGTTTACTATAATTATCTCAGCAATTTCATCCAACTACCCCTCACAATTCTTAACAAATTTGAGTGCCTTAAAAATGTAATATTCTTAAAGCATTTTCATTATTCCAATAATAGTAATAATAAAAACAAAAAACAAACAAAAATGTAGTGTTCAAGTATAATGCCATTGAAGCTGATAATACAAATGGAAAATATTTATACTTGACTTACGTCATCATGTGTTCTTTGATGTTATTATCTTCTAAAGAGTTTTTTGGCTTATGGATAAGTCTATTCTTTCTGAATTTAATCTGACTTTCTTGGACAATATTGTGCAGAGATGTAACTTCAAGTTTCCAAGGGAACCTGAGGGAAAACTCTGGGCTTTATCTTAGAAACACCAGCACTTTGAGACAGATTTACAGCCTTTAGTGTAAGCAAAAGCTGAATGATTAAATTGGGCAACTTTTTTTTTTTTCTTAATTTCTGGCAGTCGATATAGTGCAATGTGCTTAGATCTTTTCTTTGTTGTTTTTATGGGCAGGAAATTGCTTCACTAGAAATAAACCTTCTTTTCCTTAAACTGTGCTTAAAGATAACGATTTAAAGGAATGCGTCCCTGCTATTTCACTGATAAAGCTTATATTATGAATCTGTTGCTTATTTTAATTACATGATTCTATATGTATTTGGAAGATATACTTTATTATAAATTTTATGAAATGTTATGCTCTAAATGCTTTGTTTCTTAATTTTTACATTTGGGGGCCATGATTTTACCAATATATAAAAATATTTGAATATGAATTCAGAAGTTCCTAGATTTTTACATTTATTTCAAAATGTATTTGAAAAGTTCTCTGGTAGAATTGAGGGTGTATCTATGCAATACAAAAATAAATAATGTCTCTATATAAATCTCTTTTAATAAGATTGTTATTATCTTACAATCTTCTTACCTCTCTTAGATTTAATTCACCTAACCATGTTTTTACTAGCAATTCCAGCCTCAAGATAATTAAAATTGATGAAAAAAGTGGTACAAATATATAAGTTAAATAGATATGCATCTCTATCATTTCTTGACATAAAGCCTCTACTATTTATAGGAAGTACTCCTAAGTACTCAAAATCAGTGAATCTTGGATTGTGAGAGGCCATTAGAAATTCCTAGTCCAATCTCATAACCAGTAAAGAAAACCCTTGTATAGTGTTTGTTACAAATGATACCTGGCCACTCTTGAACCCTTCCAACAATTATGGAAATATGTCCTTGGACTAAGGTTAAATCTGCATTTAAGTAATGTTAACCCATTGTCCCAACTTCCCATCAGTGTCTTTAGAAAAGCGTAACATTTTATCCGTATTTTAGCTTTTCAGATATTGAATACTGCCATCGTTATCCTATGAAAGTCTTTTACCTCTCTCTTCCTTTCTCTCTACTAACCACTCACAATTCCTTCAACGTTCTTCCCATGAACAGTTTCTAGACCTTTTATTGTCTTTACTCTGGTCCTTGCCATGTTTTTCCCAAATTCTTGATAACTTTTATAAATAGTGGTGATTTTAAGTTCTTAGAGACATTTGTATTTATTGTCTGATCACTAGAAAGAAAGGTTTTCCTTTATCTATCAAGCTATACTTTATCATGTTTATATTAATGCAACCCAAGTTTCATGGATTCCTTATTTAGCAATGCTTTTATTTTGCATTGCAATGATTTTTCAATTAACAAAAATGTTAAATCCTAATCATATAAAATGCTGCTTTTTGTGTGCACTTTCACACTGTGTTCATGCAATTTTTTGTCAGAATATAAAACCAAGGCTTTACATTTATCACTGCTAACATTCATTTTGTTAGTTTTGTTTCATAATTTCCCTTTGGAAAATCTATTTCCTAACATACTAGCAATCTCTCTCAGATTTGAGTATCTCTGTTCTGGTGACTGATGAATGAAACAGTATTAACTTACATCCTAGAGGATCTCTCTCAAGGTTTATATAAATTATATATGTAAGTGATGATAAAATAGGTTAATTATCTAATACTATTTGAGTTCAGAAGTTCAACCATTTATAAATCCACCAAACTATATATTTATATAACCCATATTTCTCTAACGTTGACTATTTTTAAATTTATGAAAATTTATGAAATATGTTGGCAAAATCAAGATTTTCAATTTCTGTGACATTTAAGTTATGTATCACTTCTAGAATAAAAACAGGAAACATTTACTTAGTAAAATTTAGTCTTGCTAAACTCAAGCTAGCCTCTAAAGAAGATTTCTATGATTAAATAAATATAAAAAGATTTTGTGAATTTTAAAAGCAATATGCATCATAAAGGACTATCAAGGATTGAAAAAGATCTGTGACATAATCTGCTCTACAATTTTTTGAAAACAGTCTTAAACCCTCTGGTCAATAGTTTTTAGAATCTCTGACTCCTAGACCAAAGAAAGTGTAAATAATAAATCTCAATACATATTTATGAAATAAATGCCCATAGTTGAATGTGATAGAGTGCCAAAATGAAGCCCCTGCCTTGGGATTCCATGAGACTGCTGCAATTGGCTGAAATGGCAATAATGATGACTGTGGTATGGGATGGATTCTTTTGAATGTACCGGAGGTATAACAAAGAGAAAATGACAAGCTCGTCATTGTTAACTCTCAGTCCAAATCACTTTTTGAAAATCAGAGAGCTTCCACAACAGCCCTAAGAAGCTGCTCTTATTTTTTGTAGCCACAAGGGTGAAATTGCTGAAAATCAAGCACAAAATGTAATTGTGTGGGTTGCTGTATTACAATGCAAGTTGAATTCACAGTCTCCACATTTTCCTCTTGTGAATATTAGGGCATTGATTGGTAAAAATAAAGTCCCTGATACTTGGAATGTGGACATCTGGGGTTGTACGCAGATGAAATTGAAAATCATGTATCCCCCAAGCTCTTAGAGTCTCCTATATCAATAGAAGTAGCTTCCCCTTCAATTTCTGAAGAGACCAGCCTTCTTGTGTTTGAAACCCCTGTGATACCCTCATTTTGAAATCAAAGCCTACCACCTCCTCTTCCTACTAGGCCTATAACTAAAGTCAAATCTCAGCATGTTCCAAGAGGGATCGATATATATTATGACCCAGGAGGAAATAGCATACAGATCAAAGAAGTACAAGTCTTTGCAAATATATAATGACAGAAATATGGGGAAGGTGTGGGAATGAATTCTAAGGGTGTTAGACCAAGAAGAGTGGAACAAAATCAGAGATCTGACCAAATTAATTGATATAGGTGTACTTGTTGGAGATATTGGTTTTAATATATTGGGTTGTGCAGAAAGAGATGGTTCTAAGAGTTTACTTTTTTGGTTGACTGAGAATGGGACTTAATGTTAGTAGCTTATAGTTAATGAGGTTGAGATTCCAGAGGAGAAAATCCAAAAATCTAGAGAATAAATTTATCAAGTATTTGAAAGAATATCTGAAGCACAACTCTTTTTAAGGAAAAATTAACTTCTAAATTTTCTTGAAGCTGCTGTTGGGCATACATTATTACCAGCCTGATGCAGTGAGAAGGATTTAGTCATACTGATTTGAATTCAAATTTTAACTTTATTATTTACTCACACTGTGAATCTTGGAAAATAAACATAACCTTTTTGAGCCACCTCAATTTCTTTATCTGTATGACATGGTTAATAGCACTTATCTCTTAGGATTGTGAAGATTTTATAAAATAGATTATATAAAGCATACAGAAGAGCACAAAATTGTTAGTCTCCTTGCATTCCTTCCTTATGCCATCCCTTCCCCAGAAACTGAAGGTGAAAAGGATCAATTCTTTGTGCCTTAACACATTGAACACAAAACCAATTCATATGAATCAGGTTGAATCAGGTCATGCAAAAGTTCAGTCGTTTGGCTACCAGTATCCTTGGAATAAAAAGTATTGCATGAAAGTATTATGGTGTGTATTTTTTCATAGGGTTCATTAGACTGTAGGCCATTTGGATGTCTTCAGAAGAAAGAATGATCATCTTGAATTGCATAGAACATTTTGTGTTTTCTCATGCTATACCATTTACTCTTTGCCTTTTTAAGAGATAGTCCTTTTCCTGCAACAAGAGAAATTTTGAACTATTGATATTCTACTACATTGGAACAAAAAAGTTCCAAATACTCAAATAAATTCAAACTATGAAAAAGTTGGTGGGGGGAGTCTATGAAAAAAGTCATTGTGATTTATGTTCCTGAATCATAAACAAATGTATATACTGAAAGACTAAAGATTTTAGAAAGCTGTGGCAAAGCCAAGGATTTCTTTTTCCTTCTTCATAATGCTAGAGCCACTTATTCTTCTGTTTATTCACATCATACTTATATAATAATCGAAACTTTTGCTTTCCTTAGCCATTTTATTCATGTACTAAAGAAATATATTGATACTCATGACTCCTGTTCAGAAATAATTTAACTGAATGAGACATAGCCATGACTTCTCCAGGTGGTTGGAGACCTTTGTTTATAAATTATCCAAGTTAATGAAGGAATAGAATCAAATAGCTAATTCTGAGAGTACATAATCCAAAATTTACTGGGTAATGTAGTGTTAAACAAGCAATACCAAAAAAAAAAAAAAAGAAAGAAAGAAAGAAAGAAGAGCCAGGCAACATAGTTTTTCTAAAGCCAGTAATTACTTGTGGATAAGTGTTTTAAATTATTGAAATTCATTGGGCTTCAGTTTCCCTAACTCTTAAAATAGTTACACTATTTTATATAACCAAAATATTTTGAGTATGTGATATTAGATTTCTCAAAGTGACTGGGTGCATACTTTTGAATATAATATTCTCAAGTACGTTTCTTTTTAAACTTCTCCACTTGCTTATCCCATCTCCCGGCATAACTTCTTCCCACTCCTCATTTCCACTGAATATGTACAGAATCACACCTTAAAGGGATTCAGACTATCAGCTTAGAAGTGATAACAGCAAAAGTTGCTATCTTTTTTTTTTCATGACTTTCACAGGACTGGAAGACCTATTAAGGTTTCATTTCATAGACTTCTCTGAGCGAGCCTTTCTGGCTTCAAGAGTGTATTAGGAATAAGGAAAATCTAAGCCGTGAGGATCTCTCAAAACGCCTATAATGAGTTATTGTTTGCTCAAGAAGTTTAAAGTAATGTTTGCTATAGGTGTAATAATTGAGAGTTTATTACCATCTAGAGATTAGTAGTTCTCAAAATTTGGCTTGTATCAAATAGTGTGCTAAATTTATAAAGGCACGATTCCTCTTACAGATATACTAGGGAATGGAAGTGAGGGTTGCACAGTTGTATGTTTAACAGATCCCCATAAAGATACTGATGTATGGACATTTAACCATTGCTACAAACCAGTGCTTACAGTCTAAATATCCACTTACCCTCCCACTTAATTAGAATGATCATATAATATATTCTCTAAACTGGGGCTCTTTTAAAAGTGATGGAAGGCTCTTCTTTCGTGTAGATCATGGTTTCCTTCTAGTGTCCTTTTCCTTCCACCTCAGAAACTTCATGCAGGTCTGCTGGCAAAAATTCCCATTTTCATATTGTCTAATTACTTTGTTCTCAATTTTTGTTAAAGAAATTGTGTATTTACAGAGAAAACATGCAGAAAATAGAGTTCCCACATACTGCCCTCCTATTACTAACACTGTACTCATTTCTGAAGAACAATTTTGATGGATACAGAATTTTAAATTTTACTTTGGCAGTTTTTTTCTGCAAGACTTTCAAGATGTCATTCCATTGTTTTCTGGTTTACATAATGTCTGATGAAAAAGCTGTCATATCTCGATATTGTTTAACAAGTCACTAAGTACAGTTTTTTGTTGTTGTTTCGATTTCTTTTCCACTGTGTTTCAGTATGGATAGTTGCTATTGCTGTATCTTCACTAATCATTTCTGGGCAGTATCAAATCTGCTTTGAATTTTTCATTTCTCTTGTGTTTTTCATCCTAGAAATTCACTTTAGTTCTTTTATATACCTTTTATTTTTCTTTTCGTTATGTTCATGTTTTCCTTTTGATCTTGAGTCTACTTATAAAAGTGTGTTTAAATCCCTGCTTGCTAAGTTCATCTTCTCTGTCATTTCTATGTCTCTTTATATTGATTGATTTTCCTCATTACAGTTACTGGTTTCTGCACATGTCTAGTAAGCTTTGATTGGATACTAGGCATTATGAATTTTTGTTTGATCCTGTTGTTGACTGTTGACTTTGGTTGTCTTTCTTTAAAGAGTGGTAGACTTTAATCTGGCAAGCAATTAAATTACTTATAGATTAGGAAATTTCTTTTGAGGCATGTTTTTAAGATTTAAGGTATGTTCTAGCTTTGCCCTACTATTAAAGCGTAACCCTTCTATGTCTCCTTAATGCTCTGATTGTTCACAAAGGGCTTTCCCCTCTGACTCATCAGAACTCAACTGCTACCCAGCACTTTGTGAGCTCTTTGAATTATTGAACTTATTTTAATAGTTTCCACAATTGTTCTTTGTCCAGCTGCCTGGAATTTTGCCCTACATATGCATGGCTGAGTATTCAGTAACAACCCTTATACAGATTTCTAGATCTCTTTTGTCTGCATAGCTCCAGTACTTTGCCGTATATATTCCAGCTACCTCAATCTTCCTGGACACATATATCTGCCTCCACAACTCTGAAAGCCTGCTTTCTTTGCTTACGTACACCCTTTCCTGCACTGTGATATAGAAATTCTCTCCTGGCAGAAAATTGGGCTGGCAAACATAAAATTCCCTTCACCTGTTACATTTCTTTTTGTGTTCTCAGTCCTGTACTGCCTGCTGTCCAATGTCTGAAAAAGTTTGTTTCATATGTATTGTCCAGGTTTTCAGTTATTTATGGCAATAGGGCAAGACAATTTTAATAATTCTGTCATGGCTGAAAGTGGAAGTAAATATTGTTTTATTATATATATATTTCTGTCAACAGAGCTAAATATTTGGATATTTCTCCGTTCTGGTGTCATCAGACTAAAACTTGATTCAGAATTCTCATCCTGTTCTTTTTCAGTTCCCACAAATAGTCCATAGTCATTTAGGTGACAAGGGACAAGTCCTTGGGAAGCCAAAAGTTATGACTATTTTCAAGCAATAGTGCCTTGATAGTCCAAGATTTTGCTTCCATTTCACTTGTGTAAATGACTTGAACCTTCATATTTGTGAATGAAAAGGAAAAATTTACTACGGTTTATAATAATAACATTACATTTTTTATTCTGCAGTAGAAATTAAATGTCTTTTCTATTTATTTCAGATCTATGAGCTCCCATTTAAGCTTCATGTTTGTCTCTTGCTTGTTTATAAGTCAAACAAACATAAAATATAGATTTGGTAGCATATATGTTTTCATGTGCCCTAATGAGAGCTCATTTTAAAAATTCTTTAAAGCATAAGTAAATATAGTTTAAAAGACTTGCTTCCTTCCATAGAATTCCAGAAGGGTGCAATTGTTTTGCTTTAGTTTAGTTTGAAAATAAATTTTTCCATGTAACAATTTACTTTACATTTTTAGACACTAATGCTGGTCAATAATTGTCTACTGCAATGTGGGAAGTGTTCAACCTCAAAAAGATGGAGGTGAACAGTTTGGTCAATAAAGGATCATTCTGTTGGGGTATTGTCTTGCTGTACTGCAAAGGCTAATTCTTAAAGCACAAGGGCATCAAAGAAAACTGTGCACCACGGTGAATACAGACATGGACATCATGGGCATCCTTTCTTTCCTTTTAATCAGATCAAGGAAACGAGAGGGGAATCTTTGACCAGGATATCTATGAATTTATATTTGAAAATGGAGATAAGTGACTTGGCCATTCTAATCTGATGACTGCTTCTGAGCCAGTATGGGGAGGCAGCTCCAACCTTGATTACCCTATAATCTTTAGAACTGGCAATACTGTATATGAAACAAGTGATTATTCCATCCCATCCTTCCTTAATTGTAAAACAAACAAACAAACATCTTATAAAGGCTTATTCAGTAGTTAATATTAAAAAGGAAAGTGTCAGCAGTCCTATATTTGATCATAAAATAATATACCACAAGGAAAACCCTCATATTTTTTTATCCAAAAACTTACTTGCTGGCTTGAACATAAAGGCTCATTAACACTCTATATTTAAAACTGTGGAAGTGAACAACTTTCATTTATGTACACTGTGAAATTTTTATGTTAGTTTCTTCTTCATGCTAGAAATATAAATAAAACAAGCAGAGAACCAAAGTATTAAGGGATGCTGTAAAGAAATAATAAGTATAGGAAAGATGTTTTGGAATCATGTGTTTTGATTACTATAAATAAAATTCAGTCTCACAGTTAGATATTTATATTTAATTTCAGACTGCATGAGAACACATGGCCGAATTTAGAAAAATTATGCCAACTTTTGTTTTGCCTAAGACTGTAAACAAATCAGTGGCTGAATCATGGGGATGGTGGATGCATTTGTTTTCTTGTAGCCAAAATTGAATGCTTTTAGGCAATACATTTACTCTTCAAATTGACACAGGACCCACCACAACCTGTAGGTTAAAACCACAGTCTTTAGAACTACATGGCTTGAATTTGAATTCCACATTTGCTTGTTGTTGTGACCTTGGGCAGGTTACTCTATGTTTCAGTTTACTTGTTTGGAAAGTACCTACCTCATAGCATTTTTGTAAAGGCTAAACGAGTGTGTATACATTCATATGTGTATGTATATACATACATTTATACAAGCAATGTATATAAAAATGCTTGGAACAATACTTGACATATAATAAGACCTCAATAATTGTAATATAGTAGTAGCAGTAAAAAATGATATCCGGTCTCTTTACAAATATATTTTACCTAGGGTTCTTGAAGACCTTTGAGTTTGTGACCCTAGCTCTCAACCATCATCACTATTCAAGAATATAAGGAATAAATATAATGAACTCCTGGCCAATCTGCTTTCTTGTCTACAGCATCTCTTTATCTTATTGTAACTCCACCACCTTGACTGTCTTCTTGTTCACTGAACTTTTGACTGTACATTGAAGCTGACAGGTGTTTTCCCATAGGTTACACCAAGTGCTTCAAAGAGCTGTTATCTGACAGCTCTCAGGTATTTTTAAGGAGAGCGCTTGACGGAAAGGCCATCAGACAAGCAGGCCAACAGTTGCATTTGGCATAATTACGCACTTTCTCAAGGGAAGGAAACAGTCAGGCTCACAGTTTTTAGTCAGGCTGACACTATCCACCTATTTTGCAAGGTACATTCACGAAGCTCAAATAGTTGATTGACTGAAGCTGAGGAGGAAAGGCTAAATGTCAGCCTTTTAAGATGAAACTGGTGGCAGCTCTGTAGCAGCCTGGCAGGTAAAGTGAAGTCTAGAATTAAGAGTGACAGAAGAATGGCATGCGGTAAAAAGAAGGACTGTGTTAGCCAGCAAAAAAAGAAGTCAGCCTGTGGTTATGGCGTGTGTGGTGTTTGATTAATGGAAGAAAAACTAAATGTATACTGATTTTAGTTTGCAAAATTATTTCAATGTTCAAGAGAAAATTTTCCACAATTTTGTTAGCAATAACTTTTAATCTCCTTACTCTGAAATGTTAATATAAATTTCTTTCTTTTTTTAAATAGTTCCCAAGATGTTGCAATTCTATTTAAAGATCATTTTATTAATTGCATTTTTCTCACTCTAGGTGATGTTGTAAGAGGTGTGATAAACCTAGAAAAGTATAAATATCTTACATTGAGAAGGGGGCAGAAAGTGAAGCAGATAAACTTAAAGTCAATGATAAAATGAAGAAAATATGTGAAAAGGTTTAATTCATGACATTTTAATGTGAAAATGCAGAATATAGATTAAAATAACCAGGATTTTAAGGAGTGCAACAAAATATAGTAAATAAAGCAATCTTACTTTAATAAAATTGAACATCCAAGCTAATGTGACATTTATCAGCTTTACTCTGTGTTTATTTAGCACTAAACTTTTTGTCCTCTTATTTTGAAATGATGAGTCCTATTTTAGTGACTTACAGTCTGAAAATTATTGGAAAATCAAAAATCAGTCTTCTCACTTTTCAGAATCTGAGAAAATTATGGCAAGATGAAAGTTTTTAATTAGATTCTGTTCTTCTGTGTTATTTTTCTTTCATTAGTATCAAGCAACTTTTCAAGAAAGAATAATGATTTTAGCCCGTTGCTTTCCGATAGATATATAATGTGGGCCACAGATGCAGGCTACAGATAAAAATCTTAAATTTTCCAGGAGTCATATTTTTAAAAAAGAGTAAAAAGAAACAGGTGAAATTAACATTAATAATGCATTTAATTTAACCCACTTTTCAAAAAATTATTATTTTAATCTGCAATCAATATAAAAATTATTGAGTTTTTTTTACATCTTTTTTGTATTGTCTTCAAACTCTATTGTGTATTTTGCACTTAAAGCATACAGTATCTTGCTTTTTTGCTCTAAAGCAATATGTGGTTAGTGACTACCATATTGGTCACCACAGATTTCAATCATTTTACTTTCATCAATTCATTCATCTATTATGTGCTTGCAGTCACCAAATGAAATACTAATTAATAGCAGATGTCTTATGTTGTCAGGGCTTCTATGACAAATACCAGACAATAAGTTGGTTTAAACAAGTATTTATTGTCTCACGATTTTAGAGGCTAGAAGTCCAAAATCAAGGTGTTGGCAAGGCTATACTTTCTTCCTGGTGTCCAAAGTCTGTAGTCGTCTGGGTTTCTTTGTTTACTTGTCTGCCAATCTCTCCCCTTGAATCTGCTCTTCAAGTTTCTGGTGGTGACTTCTCTGTGTCAGAATTTCCTCTCTTAATCTGAGGACTCCAGCCATGCAGATTAAGGCCTGCCCTCATTCCATTTAGCCACATCTAAATAGGATTTTAGAAGATCCTGTTCACAAATGAGTCCACACTTTACCTGCTAATATCTTCCAAGGGTCTTATTTACAAATGAGTTCGCACCTACAGGAACTCAGATTAAGATTAAGAACATGTCTTTTGTAGGGGTACCTGATTCACATGTACTGCAGCAGGTGTATTTTTATGGTCTATATTGCATCCTAAACTATATTTTCAAGTTATTTTTGCTAATATTCTTCAAGATTAAGTAATGCCCACTGTTAAAGGAATATTTTATCATCATGAATAACAAAGTTATTATGAACATTGCTCCATTTGCTATTTTGTCTAACAAATCTCAAAATTTAGCAGCTTAAATTGGCGATTGTATTATATGCATGGCTTCTGTGGTCAGGATTTGAAAGAGCAGAACAGTGGTGGCATGTCTGGAACCTCGAATATGAAACTGGATGGGTGGAGTGACAGTGTCTGGGAGCTGGAATCATATGGGGTCTTTTTCACTCAGTTATCTGGGGTCTAGTCTGGGAGAACTTAAAGACTCTGCCAACCATGGTGCCTACCTGTGGCTGTACCATGTAACTTCACCTCCTCCTAGCTTGTTGCCTTAGGGCCCTTAGACTTTTTACAGGGAGACTCAGGGCACCAAATGCAAATGTTTCAGCAAATAAGACCAAAGTCGCATCGCTTTGTAAGACTTAGCTTTGGAAGTCTCACAGCCTCATTGCCACTCCATTCTATTGGTTACAGACAAGTCACTAAATTCAGTCTAGATTCTAAGGGGGGTAACAGAGAACTCACCTCTATATAGGAGTGTCAGGGAATTTGAGAACATGTTTTAAAACTTCCACATAATTTTTCTTTCTGAGACTTTACTTCATATCTCCTCATATTCACAGTTATATGAAGTGCATGAACTCTCCAAAATTTTTATCTATTGTGAATTCAGAGACTATACTCAGAGATTCTTCAGAGATGTCAATTCTGTATACCCAGAGTCTGGCACAATGCCATCAAATGCACATATAATTATATAATTTTATTATATTACCTAATATAAATCCTAATTTATATTAGGATTACGTTGACTGATACATGTTAAGTTTTGGGCAGAGGCCTGGCACAGTGAATGTGCTCAATAGCTGTTAGCTTCAATTGTCTTACAGAGCTATCTATTATCTTAATGATAAATCTTTGTTTAAGCTACACCTCCTTTACTACCTACATATTCTGCCTTGGTTAAGTTTGAATTTTCTAAGCCTCTGTTTCCCCTTTAAAAATGAAGTCAATAATACATCGTTTTCCATTGGATATTAATAATATTAATTGGGATAATCCATATAAAATGCTTACTATAATGCCTGATACATAGGAAGAAAAGTATTTATGTTAAGTTGTCCAAAAGTTGTAACTCAGACAAATTTCTCTGTGGATTTTTCCATGGAGAAAGGACTTTTAATAAAAAATGTGGGCAAAGATGTAGTTATCTCTTGCAATCACTATAGAGAGGGCAACCCTGTAGCAGTTGAAATATGATATATTTTGTTATATGAGATCATTGTGCTCTTAAAAGAGTTTAAGATTAATCACACCAAGTAAATGTTCAGCTTAATATTAATAATCATTGGGTATATATTAAAAGCATCTATAATAAATTAAACAAAATTAGAATAATTAGTTGTCTTCTTACATGACTCATTCTTACTTTAGAGTAGAATATTTGGAAAAATTAGTTCACACAATGCTTCATTGACATTTGGCTACCTATGTATTTTGGTATATCAGAATCCTTCCTAAGTGCTTAGGAAATCGCTGATGGCATTGCTGTTAATGTGTTTCAACTAACGTCATACTCCAGTAATGACTCTAAGAGTAATTTTGGTAATAAACATTTAAAGAATACTTGAATTGTAATTATAGCTATAGTTATACAGAATTTGACTTGGAATTTTGCTCAGATTTTACTTTTATGTTCTGAACAGTGTGAAGGTATAAATCCAAAAAAGAACCATACCTTCTTACAAATGGTATACCATGCTGGTGTATTAAACTGTAGCTCTTTCTCCATTCAATGAAATAATTGAAGAAAGGTACCTTGGGCCTGCCCAAATCCCAGATATCACACTTAACTAAATCTAACCTTTTGTTGAAGGAGTCTCTCACCCATCATTTTTTCACATGACTCATTTGATTTGTATTACAGCAAATATGTAATATTTCCAGGAAAATTGTTATCATCCTCTTAGTTAAGATTCATAAATGATACTGAGAAAACTAAGTCTCGATAAAGCATGGCTACTCAGCAGAAAACGTCAATGAGCTACAAGTTAGGAGACTTGGGTTCTAGTACTCTCTCTGCTGTTAACAAAGTAGTTGATTTTGAGCAAGTCATTAACCCCTCCATGCAGATTTGGTGTAAAATTTTGGTGTGGTCTAGAATCTGTTAAAGGCATTTACCTACAGAAGTCACTGACAATAAATAGGCCATAGGTTTATGTCTCACTGTAACAACCAATATTAAATGTATAAATGTACAAATTTTATGGAATAAAAAGTAGATATAGTTTGGGATGCTATGAAGCACTTCATTCCGAATTAACCATTGACTTTCTTGATGCATTTACTGACTCCATCTATCTGCACATTGCGGGACATTGAGCTACCTCAGTAGCAGAGATCAATAACAGCAATTTGAGTCTTTGATTTATTTGGCTCAGTATCCTATTTACCTGGTAAAACTGACCCAACAGTTTCTTGCTCTTCTGACAAATAGCAGTGATCTTTTGATGAAATAAAATAACTTAAGACTTCTTGCTCTTTGGCATTCATGTAAGCTTACTGAAATCAGGATCCTGGATGGCTAGACTAATTATGCTTCCAGATTATTGAGTTGAAAGGTTTTTCCAAATTAATTTTTGAATTCCTGAATATGTCTATAAAATGGATTGATGAAAGCTGTGCCTCTCTATAGTATTATTTCACTTTGATTTGATATAGGGCAGATATAATAAAATCAAACATGTTAAGGCATACTGTAGTGCCATAACTGCAGTCTAGTAATAAACTTTCAGGTCAGCCAACTCTACTTAATAGCTTTCAGAGATCATGATCTTTAGTCCAGTAAAATTAATATTAAAAATAATAATGCAAATGTTTGAATCTATTTCCTGAATTTTATGGATTACTGGGATTTATAAAAGTCTTTCATAAAATTTAGGTTATTTTGTGGTAAAGTAAAATGGTAAGCTGCTGCAGTAACTGCTTAGTAAATGCTGTTCCTATTTCCTCTCAGACCTTCCAATGATTTTTAAGTTGTTTTATATTACAAAAAGAGTGAAGGAAACATCCTGCCTAATTACAAAAGTTATTCCTGTCTTCTCATGTTAGAAGGAAACTAACTTTTTTGATCATATAGTATAGGCTAGGAATTGTGCTATGAGGCTGAAGTATCTTGCATCATTAAATTCTTGCACCAATCTTATGGTGTACGTTGTTATTGAACAGTCAAGAAAACAGAGGCTTGGAATTGGATTGTTGAGATACCCACATACTTGATGATAGTGGATGTATTTTTAATTGAAAAAAATCTGGATGTTATCAAAATACATTACATGGCAGAACATATAAAGAGGAACTTAAGGAAACAAATGTAACACATTCACATTTCTTACCTTTCAAATGTCTTTAGGGATTTTATTATATAATTTTTAGTTATTTGTTGTTATTCTTTAAAAAATAGATATTACTATTTAGGAGTATTTCCTTTCAAGTTTTTTTCCCCCGTGAAATAGTATCACTTTGTAATCATCTGAGAGATATAGAAGAAACAACCGAAACTTGTCTAAAGTTGTGCTACAGAGCTGAGATCCATGAGTTAAGAAAAAATAAAATGAAAGCAAAGATCACATAGAGGTAATACATAAGCTAAATGACAACTCCTTTCCATCTACTCATACCTTCTTAGAATCATTAAGAAACTATCAGGCAGATGATTTTTCACTTCCACTGAGAGCATTTTATGAATGGCTTGCCCTAAAGCAACTGTATTCTATGCCATGTTACTCATCCTCTCAGGCAGTGCCAGCCCTTTTTTCTGCCTCACTAGTTGTTCAATGATTAATATATTGGGGAATCCTTACTTGACTTAAGACATCTGGGTCAACCTTCTCCAAGAATGTGTGCTTGAGTCCTTACGTATTTTTTTAAATACTGGTGATGAATTGCCTTAAGCAATTCAGAATCTCTCGGTTTTCTCTTAAGCATCAGATATTGATGTGTATGCCATGATATCCCTCATTCCTTCCCTGAATGCATTAACCTTCTTTCTCTGTGCTTGTATCTGGTTTGCCTGTCTAATGTAGAACAAAAGCCCTCTGGGAAAAGTATAATTCGGTGCTGTATGCCTTCTAAAGGCATTGCATGAGCTCAATAAATGCTCAGTAATAAATATAATTGTCAACATTATTAGTGGATATTATTAATTCATAGTAGTGACAGTTATATGTATTGGCTATTACTGAAGGAGGTAAGTAGACCTAAATTTTATTTTCTTTAATGAGAGAAGGAAAGTCAAATGTTTGTGTGTATACACATATATACATGCACATATATAAATATAATATATGTAATTGTTGAATGTGTGTATATATAGTGTATATACATACTCCAATCTAAAATAATAATGAAAATAGGCAAAATACATCTAAATTTTGTATGCATTGACATTTTATTTCATTCAATTACTGCCTTTTATTTGTACATTCACAAATATTCCAAAGGTACCCAGTACTCTATTACATGTTGGATATAGAAGGACAAACAAGAAATGGTTCCTGCCCTCATACTGCTCATCACTCAAGCTACACACAAGTAAATAGGCACTTGCAGTCCATGGTGTGGAGTGCCGAGTCAGTGGGTAGATTTGGAAAGCTCATCTCAGCATCCCTTAGGAAATCTAATTTTCAGGATATTTCCGAGTCCAGAAGGAGCCTACCATTGTTGAGCACTACCCTGTACCGATCAAGCTGAAGCTTCAAAAGAACCTTAAGTGGTATTGTGATTTCTCTTTTCATCTGAGAAAACTGGAATTTGGGGGCATTTTTTTAACTTGTCCAAGATTACAAAACAAGGATTTGAATCGAATTCTATTGCACCAAAAGTCTAACTTTTTTTCTGTCTACCTGAAACCTCATTAAATATAGGCATGTTATGGGTTGAATTGTGTTCCCCCAAAGATATGTTCAAATCCTAACCCCTGGGCCTTTGAATGTGCCCTTATTCGGAAATAGATTCTTTGAAGATGTGATTATTTAAGATGAGGCAAAATTGTACTTCAGTGGTCCCTAATCCAATATTACCAATGTCTTTATAATAAGCAGAGATTTGCACTCAGAGACAAAGGTGAGAGAGACACTGGGGAGGTTTCAGTGTGACAACTGAGGCAGATATTGAAACCCAAGGATTGCCAGCCAAACCACTGGAATCTAGGAAGAGGCAGGGAAGGAATTTTTCCTACAGATTTCAGGCTTCTAACCTCCAGAACTGTGATACAAGAAATCTCTGTTGTTTTAAGTCACCTCGTTTTTGGTACTTTGTTACGGCACCCCGGGAAACTAAGGCAAGGCTTAAGAGTCCAAGCAATTAGAAAAGAGATTTGAATCCAAAAAGTAGGAAGCCTGTTTTAATTTAATCTATTAATGAATGTATAATAAATTTATAATTTTATTCTTCCATAATAGAATAAGAACCAATATTTAAATGCCTAATCTCACAGCTAATACAGTATGGTTGACCTGGAAAACCATAGCAAGAAATGTTTTCCTTTCTTTAAAACATGTGCATTGCAGGTTTTTATGTGCACTGAGAGCTAAAGGTAAGTCCCATAGTCTTCTTAATTTTTAAAGATTTATCTCATGAACTGACAATAACCTGGAGTTACTGGATAGGCATGTTCTTTTCTTTTGCTTTGACTAAGTATTGTAAGAATCCCACATCACTATAAGAAAATTATGTCTCATTTTGGTTCACTTTTTCTGGGCTAAGGATCAACATTGATGTCTCAGCTGTCCAAACCTAAAAAATTGATTGCTGCTGAATGTATCATTAAACACAACATTCAGTAACTTTAGCTTGGGCTTCAAGTAGCAGTACTCACGCTTGAGAAGAAAAAAAGTATGGATATATGCCAGTTTGGTTTTCCTTGATGTTTCATTTTATCTATTCATAGAACATAGGGTTATGGAGTAAACATTCATTAAAAGTAGATCTCTCTCCTTTTCATTCTGACATTGAAACTGAGATACAGGCTTTTCAGCTAAGTGTTCTAGTATCAAATTAGATTTTCCATTAATTCTTAGGTTTACTTAGGTTGTAAGCTTCTAGGAATTAATTGAAGGTCAGGGTGACATTGCCCTGTTAGTGAAGTGCTGAACTGAAAATTCATAGGACCAGCATGTGCATTTGAGGGACGCTCAGCAAGAAAATTCTTGGAAGAGCTTGGCCCAGGTTGCTAAGTGAAGGAATAGACATGAATATAGAGACTAGGACCTGGTTACTGTGCCTCAGTTTTTCCAGCCTGGAAGGGGAGGAAAGAGGTCTGTGTTTCTGCATGCCTGAATATCTTGAATGCGTGAGGTTGCTGTGGACTAACAGTCCAAGCATTCAATCAAGATAGCTTGCCCACGCTGGTTACCTAATAAGGCAGAAAAAACTATAGGTTATGTCACTGGGGATGGTTTCTGGAGGTGGCAAGGATATTGGGGCATACCTAATCCACTTCAGGGAACTATGCAGTATTGTGTAAATGGTAGCATCTCTGAAGTAATCACAAGTGTGCCCCTCACAGGAGTTGATGTTGATATATGTGCCATAATGGAGGGCATGATGGTCAGCCAGTGTTAGCTAAGCAAAAACTACAGCAGTATTAGTATATAAGACTTTTGTACCTCTTCCTGAAATTCCTTCTGGAAAAGCCAGAAGATAGAGGGAAAGAGCTGGAAGGATAGCTAAAGAATAAGCCATGCTTTCTTTCCCACTGGGGAATTTCAGAATCACAATTCAAGCATAAGATGAAGGGAAAGGAAGGCCATTTAATTGATTGTAAATGTGAATTTTAGATTTATTCAAGACTAAAATTATTAATGTTTGAGAGTTGTTTTTTGTTGTTTTTGTTGATTTTCTATCCCCCTGATACAGGACTTGTCCTATTCACTGACAGTGACTTTATAGCTATAAGATTTCCTGGAAATATCTTCCAGGAATCTGAAAGGGATTCCCCAAAGAGCATATTAAACATAGGGTTTGGAGAAAAACAACACTTTTTTTTCCTAATTGTATCTTATTAGATTCAGCTTGTCCAATAAGCCTCTTACAGATATTTAATTTCCTTATAATTTTATGTCAAATTACCAAATAATTTTACTGATTGATTGAAAAATAAAATCTGCTAACTTCAGACCAGGTTAGTTATACAAAAAACTTAAAAGTAGCATACATTTCTTATATAAATGCATAATTTATGTATAATAGCTTATGAAATATTAATGAACATAATTCATTGTGAAAATACATATTTTAGAACCTCAGATTATCTATCAGGAAGATACTTTTAAACAGTTACTGCCGTATTAAAATATTCTACTAATTCATTGCTAAAAGCCCAATTATTATACTAATTGTATTCAGCTGATCACATCTAGTGTCAGAATCAGAGGGCTAATGGCAACTTAAATTAACTCACTGTGTCAGATTTTAGGAGGAGAACAATAAGAATGCCAAAAGGGGGAAAGAAACGTATGAATGTGAAATAAGCTCAGACACTGTGTTATGTAAAATTATTAAAAAGTCATATATAATATTCTTATATCATGTAGCTGGTGGTAAAGACATCAATCATCATATTATCTGTACATTGAACATGATAAATTGATTGTGTCCTAATGAGAGGATCTAATTACTTAGAGATATGAAGAAGGCATATGAAAGCTCTTTAGCTCCAGTGGTCATACATTATCATTAATAACACTGAACCCTATGTGGCTTAATTCCTTTTTATTGTACACTTTGGAATTAGCCATCTCCCTAAGTCATTTCTCTAGAGAGAGGTCAGATAATTAATTTATCATCCTCCTAAAAATAGCAAATGGAAATATCAAAAAATGAAGAAATCTATGCAATGCTGATCAGAGGTTTTGTGCTTGGATTTTTATTCCAGTCCTTGCTTAGGTTCTATGGGTAGGAAATATAAAGCTTTTGTATAATCATTGGTTCAAAAGATACTTGTAAAATTCATTCAGTAATTTCTATAGGATATCCTGTGATCACAAAATTACAGTGGAACCTTGCTATAGCCATATAACAGAATCCAGATTTAAATTTAATTCAAGAAGCTGGAACTCATGGTCAAAATCAGCAAGATGAAATATAACAGGAGACATGAAAACTTATGTATTTGAGTTCAGGTAATCATTTATGCAAATGTAGCATTGTGTTAGTCAGTCAAAGGAGTACTGATGCAAGGAACCAGAAGTCTGTTGGCTTTTATAAAGGGTATTTATTTGGGATGGAAGCTTACAGTTACAAGGTCCTGAAGAGTCCAACTCAAAGTTACTTCCTTACCAAAGTCTGTTGCCACATATTGAAGCAAGATGGCGGGCGATGTCTGTGAGGGTTCAGCCTTCCTCTTTCCTCTTAAGGCTTCATGGGTCCAGCTTATTCTGATCTCAGCTATAGGCTGGCATAAGGCTTGTCTCTTTCCCTGGGGCTCATTTGTTTCCGGGCTCAGCTGCTTTGTTCTCTCCACAAGGTCAGCTGTAGACTATCAGGCTCATCTGTCTTCCCCGGGCCCTGTCTGTGGAGCACTGTCTCTTCCTGAGTTTCTGCTTCTGTGTTACTTCCCGGGGCCCCAACATCAAAACTCTAACTCTCTCCTCTGCCATGTTGTTTTCTCTGTGAGTCCCCACCCACCAAGGGGGCGGGGACTCAGTGTTCTACTGACATGGCCGAATCAAAACCTTTATCATAATTTAATCAAGTAAAAGTGAAACTTCTGAATTTAATACAATCTAGTATGCCCAGAGGAACAGACCAGTTTACAAACATAATCCAATATCTATTTCTGGAATTCATAAATAATACCAAACTGCTACAAGCATTGTGAGACATATGCTTTGAAATGAATGGCTCAATGAGAGCACACTTGAGAGACAGAAGATTGTATAATATTTGAAGGACTCTCACATGGAAGGAAGATTCGAATTGTAGGTAAGTGAATCTATGGAAATTAGCTTTAGACAGATTTTGATTCAATAAATAATATATTAAAAACCAGAGCTATTGAAAAATGGAAATGATTGCTTTGCGAGGTAGTGTCTTCTTGGTGTCCTTGGATACTTCCAAGCAAAGGGAGTATTATGATGTCAGGAAAGCTAATGAAATAAAAGGTATTTCTGCAACCAAATCTGGAAGAAAAGATTATATGACTTCATGACTTCATATATATATGACTTATAAGGTCCCTTCTGATTTTAAGATTCTTGTATTGTATTTTGTTTTAGTTATATAATCCATCACTCTCTCGTTGGCATTTATATTCTATCTTATTAATTAGAAGTATTTATGTACAATGGTTATTTTCTTTGTTGATCAATTGCTAGATTTTTGCCTTTCTGCTGTACTATAGCCCTTTTTATATTATGCTGATTTATATGTGCCACACACATGAGCTAACCAGTGTATCTTTTGGGGCTGATGATCCTAACCAAGGTGGGAGATTTTTTAAAAGGAAGAAAAAATGACCTACAAAATATGATTTTTTAAAAAACTTGGTTGTCTATAAGCATTCCAAAAGCTTTGTTGGTTTCTATTCCTTGAAGACTGGCAATTCTATTTAAAAAGCCTTAGGAGGTTGATAGTAGATATTGTCATGAAAATATATAGGGATATGACCCTTTCTTACTTCAAAAGTTTTAGAAAGTTCCTTTTCAAAAATAACAGTGTTCATTCTATTCAGGTATAGCCAAAGCTTTCATTTTCTTTGCCTTCATTTTGTTCTCTCTGTAGACAGGCAAGGTTTGTAAATTGATATAGATCTGTCTATTTAAGGTGTCCAAAATGTGTTTTTAAATTTCTTCGTATTTATAACCTTAAACTCTGTGGAACTTTTTGCTATAAATAATAGCTAATCTTAATCTCACTGAATCTGTTAACATTACTGACATCGAATGCTATTTCTGTAGAACTTAATTGAATGTGGGCCTGTGAATATTATTGAACAAAGATAATTAATACATACCAAAATCAAGTGGATGATTATAATAGGACATATTATCTCACAATAGTACCTGGCACAGAATAAATATCCAATAAATTATGAACAAGGCAGACTAAGCTGGTGAAGAAAAAGATTAAAAATTACAACCTCATGAAAATGTTTCAATAGCCATAAAAAGACTAAATATCATATTTTCTTTATTAAATTAGTCAGTTATGCCCTCATCACTCTTCTGATTTGCACATACAGATAACGATATTGTGCACAAATAGATAAACATTTTCTCATCTAATATACATGATTTTAGCCTACTGGCTATTTGAGAATCACCAAAACATGATTCTTGGGTGAATGTGGTGCAGTTGTGAACTCCAAAACGACATTTCAATCCCCAATGTTACACTCCAAATTACATTATAATACACAATTACTTTTATACATCATCTGTTGGCAGTATTTTTAAAAAACATATTTGCCTGGATCTTACTCTTTTACTTTCAGATAAGAATAATTCAATGAACATCCTATTCACTTTCAGAAGAAAAATGGCACAGTGAAAGGCTAGATAAAGGTTCCAGAGACCTGGAGGCTGGCCCTTATCCTTTCAGTTGAATATGGTGGTTATGAGCACGGGCATTGGAAAAAAGAGACCTGAACTGGAAGGCGGACTCTATCTCTAACTGCTTGTGATACCTATAGGAATTTAGTCATTCCAATCTAAGCCTCTTTTTTTTTTTATATTTAATGGTGAAAAAGCCTACCACATTTTAGTTCTAAGTATCAAATGTGATGATATGGCTAAAGTGCTGAACACAATTACTTGCATTCATTAAACTATATGATTTGGGGAAGTCTCAACAATTTGGGTCTCGATTTCTTAACTCTGAAAATGGGATTAGACTATATGATCTCTATGGCATTTTTAGCTCTAACTTTGTATACAAAGTTGTTTATTCTGTTGGACTGTTTCCTGGAGTGATTCATTCATTTGCTACTTGCTGTGGTTAGTTTTACTATCTTTCCAATGCAGTTTGTTTATCCCCCGAGTGTACAGGATGTAGGGACTAGAACACATATGTATACAAATGTGTAAGCATGGGTATATTCCACACCCTCATGACAGAAATCTAAGCCTAACATCCAGACACATCACCTGAAGATTTTCCATGCATAGCCTTGCTGTTCTCCTGGCTCTAGTTACTGTGTGATCACTAAACCAGTGATAAGAGTGAGAGAGTGAGAGTGAGAGTGAGAGTGAGAGTGAGTGAGAGAGAGAGAGAGAGAGAGAGAGAGAGAGAGAGAGAGAGAGAGAGAGAGAATGAGCAGCCCAAGGATTCCAGAACTGGGATAGAACCAAAAAGTATGATGATAAAGAATAGGTGTGACAGAAACCATAGATGTCTAACTGAAATAAGAGTTTTGGGATACACACAGAAATAGGAAGGAGAACTGTGAGTCCCATATTTGGTAAAGAACAATTGACCAAATGTTATAAAACAGTAAATTCAATTGTATCTTAAAATCTAAACATTTTCTGATAGGACATTAGACACTTAAAGTAGTTTAGAATTAGATTTTTTTTTTTCAGCATGCCAAGTAGCAATAAGTGGTCTCTCTAATATCTTTAATCAGAAATCAGCAGAGAGATGACTTAGAATTTATATGGGGGACATAGAACTTAATAATTAACAAAAAGTATATTGATTTTCTTTGCGGTTGTAGCTGTAAAGGTTTTATGTCTTTAGAGGAGCAGATCATACACACATACATAAATGGTTAATTAATGACCTCATGAACACTGAACACCCGGTAGAAGTCCACATTGTTTCCTCTCTTGTACTCTAATGTAGTTACCATATTGAGATTTGGGTTGATTAATTGTTCATATATCCTTCTTCCTCCCTCAGATAATAAGTAACTAGAGGTCAATGACTATTTCTTGCCATGGATATAACATTAGAATACAAAAATCTCAATGACACCTGCATTGAACTATGAAGTTAGACTTTTATTTTCTTTATTTATCTAAGCTTTTGAAAACTCATTAATAACTCCTAAATGAGAAAATATTTTTGTAAATCATATACTTTTGCTCACAGAAAAGCTGGTTTGGCCTCTCCTAAGGGTCTTCAGTGGTCTTACTCATAGGGACCTATGGGATTCATTTGAACAGCATCAGGGCTACATTTATAACACCCTGAGTGTCTTCTCAGCAGCTCAGTGTTATCTTACACTCTGAGAGACAAGCTAGTCTCTCTCTCCACTTTGCTTTCATGGAAGTACCTTCCTCCCTGAGGCTCTCCTGAAATCCTCTTTCACATTATTTTGTAAGCATCTTTATTATAACAGTCCTTGGATTGTATTCGTTTATTTCTTACTGTCTCCTTTGTTAAACTTTGCATTACTTCATTCAACAAACAAACAACATCTCTTATGTCATAGTGAAGGTGCCCCCTTTGAGTCCCATACATTAAACATATTACTTTGTGCACAAGGGATGAACAAACAGAATAGAATATTTTAAAAAATATGACCTACAGGAATCAGCTCCTCTGCTAATATTTCTTTATGTTATATTTTCTTCTATTAACCCAAGGCAAAAAATTTTTCCTCCCCTCAGAATTTGCTGATTGGTACCAACATGAGGTTGTGGAAATACATCTGCTTCTAAAAATACTTATCCTTTACCACTCCACGTAAATAAAAATTCTTTATAACTTATTAAATGATTTTTATACTAAAAAAAGAAAAGCATAGAGTTAACAAATATTTATTTTGTTACTTTTTAAAAATGTTGACATGAATCAAAATTAATACAAAAAAATGCCTTCTCCCTGTGATGTCTTTAATGCCATGCTTTAAAAAAAACTGTGTACTTATAAATCTCAGGGTTCCAAAGGTGAAATCTGGGTCCTTTGAAACAAAGTGAGACAGCAATGGATTTATTTTATGTGTCAGATATGTCACCTTTGGGCACCATTTTAAAATTGAGTCAGGGTTTGTGATTCTAGCACCTGAAAAAAAGACAGACACTGAAAGTTTGAAATCCAAGGCTTTAACTATTCTAACAAGCACCATTGGGTGTTTTGGGGTCATTTGTCTATGTACATTGGTGTATCAATCTTGTATTAGGAAAACAATTGGATATTGGACATGTTATATAAATACACAAAACTGATTTTAAATGAATTAATATGTTTTATAAGAAGACCATTGTACTTGCAAGTTTAAACACTTGATTTGCAACCTTCTATTAGCAATACGAATATTGAGACCTAGGCCACTCTTTCAGCCCCATTATAGATTTTCAAAATTCCACTTCTTAAAAAAGAAATCCAGGGAGATGTCTATAATACATATTGACATGTTGATTCTTAGCAAGGACAAAATTGAAATTATATAAGCAGAAAAGACTCTCCTCTTGAACAAAAACCTCCCCCAAGTAAGCCCTTTGGAACTTTCTGCTGGACATCCACTGCTAACACCCAAGAGAGCAATGGTTTCTTCTTAGATTTTGGCACTCCCCTGTTAATTCTTCCTAAAGATCTTGCTGCCTCATGGCATATCTTGATTAAACACATTAAGATAACGTGAAATTTCAGGCATCTTCATGTCATTTGTCAGGTAGCCAATTAGCATCTTCTTAATTAAATTGAGGCAAACTTATTATACCTCATGTAGTAAGGGGTGGTCCTTGTAAGGAAAAATGTGGAGATGTGTACTATAGGGATCTGTGTCATACAACCAGGCTTCAAGGGAATGAGAAAAGACAAACTGACAGCATCCAGCTTTTTTTTTTTTTTTTTGGTAACTTTTATTGAGATATAATTCACATACCATGCAATTCACCTATTTAAAAATCTAAAAGTAAGTTTTTAAAAACTTTCTGTCTATAGATTTTCCTATTCTCGATAGTCCATATAAATGAAATCATATAATACATGGTATTTTTGTGACTGGCTTCTTTGCTGTAGCATAATATTTTCAAGGTTCATCAATGCCATAGCATGTATCAATACTACATTTCTTTTTAGAGGCAAATATTTCATTGTATGAATATACCACATTTTGGTTGTTTTCATTTTTTGGCTATTATGAATATTCACATACAGGTTTTTATGTAGACATGTATTTTCATTTCTCTTAGGTATATACCTTGGAGTACAATTGCTCGATCACATGGTAACTCTATGGTTAACCTTTTACACAATTGTTTTCCTCAGTGGCTGCACCATTTTACATTCCCACCATCCATGTTTGTAGTTTCCAAGTTCTCCACATCCTTGCTAACACTTGTTATCTATCTTTTTGATTATACCCACCCTAGTGGGTGTGAAGTGCTAGCTCTTGATTTTGATTTGCATTTCCTTTATAGCAAATGATATTCTTTTAAGCATCTTTTCATGTGCTTATTGGCCATTTGTAGATTTTCTTTGGAGAAATGTTTATTCAGATTCCATTCCAGGTTTTAAATTGGGATGCTTGTCTTTTATTTTTAAGTTGTTAAGCATTCTTTATATATTCTAGATACTCAAGTCTCTTATTGGGTATATGATTAGCAAATATTTTCTCCATTCTGTGGGTTGACTTCTCACTTTCTTTATGTCCCTTGAAGAATAGAAATTTTAATTTTGATGAAGTCCAATTTATGTTTTTTCTCTTTACTTGTGCTTTTTGTGTCATATATAAGAAAATATTTCTTAATCCAGGGTTACAAATATTTCTGCCTATATTATCGTTTAAGAATTTAAGTAACTGTATTACCTCTTACATTCAGATCCTTGAGTTAATTTTTACATATGATGTAAGGTAGGGGTCAAAACTCATTCTTTCTGCTTTTATAGTTTTTGCTTTGCCAGACACCTAATTCAAATTCTCATCTGTATATCTGATCTTGTCTTCATCATGAATTGTGCTCACTCATAACTTCTAATTGCTCATAATTTCTGGGATCTGGCTTTCAGCTGTCTCACGTTGCCTGTATTCTGCCTTCAGGTTGCTTAGCTCCTATTCTATTAACTCTTGAACTTTCTCCACTCATCTCCAATATCCAAATCAGAGTCCTGAAAAAGAGAATCTGACACTGAACAGTATGATCACTATTTTGGCAGAACATTCAAAAAGGTCTCTAGCAGCTCATCAGTTGGCTTTGCTTTGGTAAGGGGTGCATTCTTCGTGCATTTGTCCTCTATTAGGCAATCGTATGAAACAGAATGTGGACACTAATTACCTAATAGGTAGCGATAGGCCTTCTCACAGTGCAGAAGTCATGGACATATTAGAAGTAAAGCTTTAGAAATGTCAGGCATTTGTGATTTTACATATCCAGCATAATCCAAACTATGCACACAACATTTATAATTTTATAGATGGCATTTTTTGTCTCCAATTTGATTCATTAAAGAAGTGACCAGAATAGCTTATTCATTCCCCTCATTAGGCCTAGAGGAACACTGTATTTTTGTTTGACTTCAGGTGTAACTTCTCCTTTGTGAAGTGAAATGCCTTCCTTCATGACTTCCTGAGCTCTGGTCCAGGCACTGTACCTCCCCTAGACTGGCACACCCATATTTGAACCTTGCTGCCTCAGAAACATCCGATCTACTTTTTTGATTCACCTCCCTTGTGGCTGTGCCTTGTGGCCCACTATTCCTTTCCTTATTGGCTCATTCATGGTAGCATTTGTGCCCATTTTAATGTCTCTTGCATGCCTTTCTACATCAAATATCACCAGAATATATGTCTTTAGGAGTCCCATATTGTCTACATAGCTTCCTTCACCTCCACATTTCTTCGCCATTCCTCATTCAGCTCATATAGCTAGCTTCTAATTTCCCGAACCACTTTTAGTATCATTTTTCTGTCACCCCCAAAGCCTAAAGAGTAATATCATCTCTGGAATGTTTATTCTCATTTAATAATTTAACTTTTTGTTGGGGGAGCAAAGAATCACCATGGAATCTACAATACATTAGACAACATAGGATATTAAAAACAACTTCTAAGTTAATAAATTGTTGATCACAAGACAAAGAAGTGCTTCCTGGCTTTTTTTTTTCTGTCCTAAGTGGAAACATTTTATAGATTTATTTTATGAACAACATTGCACTGAAATCTATATATACCTAAAATGAACATAATTTATTGCAAACAATTTCAATACACAGAATTGGGGATTGGAGAACAAATAGTTGAAGCCTTATAACCTGTCTTAAAAATGAGCAAACAACAATCAATAAATTTTAATGAAGATTAAATTTAATATTATAACACAAATCATTATTTCACCAGCCTGCCACAAATATTACTTCAGTTAAAACTAAATATGCTTGTGGATAGAAGAAAAGACATTTTCATTTTAACAGTTAGTCCTGAGTTTATATTTTTTAATATAAATGATTCTAAGCTATTGATCCTAGATCTAAATCTTCAAATAAAGCTGATTTATTTAAACCTGAGAATTCTATCAAGTTAGTATTTTAGCTGGAGTGAACCTCTTCCATTTAGAAAATTGATCTCCCTGTCACACTTTTATTAACCTTGAATTTTTAGAGCATGGTTGCTTTTAAAGAGAGAGATAGAAAGGGGAAGGGAGAATGTGTGATTATCTCCAGTAATATTTTATATCATTGATGAGATAGGGTATGGACATTTAACTTTGTCGTATATAAGAAACCGGATATTAAACCTCCACACACACAAACAAAATGCACAATGCATATATTTATACATGCTAGCTATATAATAAGTAGACCGTAAGTAGGAAGTAAATGCTATTGAGTATATACTAGGACACTGTGCATACTGGTATCTCTAAAAATGGAAATACTTGCACTAAAAATAACTACCCAATGATGATTGTAATTCACCAAATGATGATATCTCCAAGGTAGTAAATTATTGAATCATTGAAAATATCCTTGGACAACTAGTTGCTGGTTGACTCTTTAAGGCAAAGGCATTGTTGGAATGTAATTTACCCAGATCTGTATAGAATGTGGTCTTCAGAGTTAAAAAGACACAGTATGACTATCTCAATCTACACAGCTCACAAGCTACTGGAATATTTATCATAGAACTAACATCAAAGTACAGTAAAGTCATTTGGTGGAGTAGATGGAACACAGGTTTGGAGCCCAAAAGAACTAGGTTTGAATTCTGGTAGCAGAGCTCAAAATTATGTCTTTGGGTAAGGTTCTTAATCTCTATTATTAGCCTTTTATGTAAAGGGGGGTATATTAGTCAGCCAAAGGGATGCTAATGTGAAATACCAAAAATGCGTTGGTCTTTATAAAGGGTATTTATTT
>JAQZBX010020297.1:0-33148 GCA_029593785.1 Cabassous unicinctus
ATATATATTATCAGCTAGCAGCAGGTTCTGGGGTCAAAGCAGAAGTCACTTATTGCAGAAGAGAAGCAAGGAAGGCTGAGCTTTGAAATAGCTGTTACTGAAGCTCCTCTATCAATAATGATAAATAATAAAAACAACGGCCCTTTTTTGGGCCCTGGGCTAAGTCCTTTAATTCTGATAATACTCCTCTGAGCTAGGTATGATTATCTAAATTTTACAGATGAGGAAGCCGAGATTCAGTGAGTTGAATAAAATGACCAAGCTCGCTCAAGTGGCGGAGCCAGACTGCCATGAGTCCAAGGCCAGAGCCTCGGCCACTGCGGCTGCTCAGTGAGGTCAAGGCGGGCTCCTGCTGGGGCAGCTTCACCTGCTCACCCTCCTCTGCTGATGAGAGACTGGCCATGTAGCACGGCCAACAGTAAGAGCCTTTTTCTCAGGTGGTAGAGTCCATGCAGCGAGGCTTTTAGAACTTGATCTCGGAACAAAGCGGCCCAGCCCAGTTCTGGTCAGTGTGAGCACACTACTGTCACAACAGCTCTGTGCCTCCTGCAGAGCTGTGTTGAATGGCACCAGGTCAGGGCTGGCCACCTGAGCAGAAGTACCAGGTCAGGCGACAGTGATTTCTGCCCTCAAGGGTATTTTAGACAGATGCTGGTAGCCATTCCCCATCACACCGCCTGGTGTGATCTTTCTCTCATGCCTGAGCTCCGGTAAAAGGAGTCAGCCATTTAAAGGCCATGCCAGCCCCAGACAACTCAGGCGTTCCCTCTGCAATCATGGCACGGGTTGCCCACCCCCAAGGCAGCGATGGCTTCCCCTCTAGAGTGCCTGGTGTCAAAGACACGCTGCATCCAGGCTTCTGAGCCAGCCCTGCCAATGTCCTAACAACTGGCTCTCAGCTCTTCATTCATGCCTTCCTTCTGATCTCTGTCTACAAGGCACAGGCACTCAGTAACTCTCCAGCAGATACCTTCCCGTGTTGAGTTTGTGCATTTATGCAGGCAGTTCCTTTAGAATTCTCCCTTAAAATGGTTTATGCCCACATCCAAGCTCAATAGTGCTGGAGAAAGTCACAAAAGTGGGAAATAATCATCATTATAAATCCAGGATCCCCAGCTTCAACTGTGCTTTATCACTTCTGGTAGACTCAGAGTTGCATTGTCCAAATCTCCCTTCAAAGGACTTTGCTGCCTAGTTGTGGGGAGTGTAGTCAGCAGATGGCCACAGGTTGACTTCGAGTTTCTTCAGTGTCTGTCTCAGCTGCAGAAAGCCACCTTGCCCAAGGCCATGCCCACATCTGATGACTGAGTGAGGAGGGAGGAAACAGGCCCAATGTTTTGGACAATTTGGGACAATGCTGATGGGCAGTTAGCTGTTCCAGAGCTCCTTGCTGGTTTTGATGGTATCTATAAGGTTTCTATAAGGATAGTGGGGTGGGACAGGCTCTGATGCTCTTCAGAGAGATAATGAGCAATTGAGGGCAAGTGAAAGCAACAGAAGCCAGGTATGAAAGCCATAGAGCATCCCTGGCTGCATACAAAGAAGTTCTCACCTCAAAACCAAGAACCAAGCTCAGGATTTTAGTGATAGTGGCCAAACTTCAAAGACCATTCAATGCCCAACCATGGCATGTCTGTTATATAAAAGTAAACCCAGAAGCTATTGTGTGAAGAGGTGGATAAATCCCTAGGAAGACAAACCACGGAATACCATGGCCTATATACGCAGTACTGGTTTCCCCAGTCCCTATGCTCATTTTCATGGATATCTGTGCACTGTGGGCAGAGGATACAGAGAGATTTCAAGAGCTGTTGGGCACAGGATTTGAGCTGATATTGATACCCAGAGACCCAAAGCATATGTCCCTCCTTTGGAATCTTGGCCAAGGTCTGGTGGTCATTTTCCCCTTTCCTTAATATATAGTTGGGTTGGACATGCTTGGCAGTTGGTCCAATTGGGTTACTGGTCTGCAGAGTCCGAGATATCACCAAGGAAGCCTCTGAACTTGCAGACAAGATAGTGAATCATGGTTGAGATTAATGCCATATTTAAAGGATCTAAAGGATGCAGAGGTGGTGATCCCATTATATTTCCACTTAATTCATGAGTCTGGTCCCTGCAAAAACTGGATGGAGCCCCAAAAATGATTGTAAATTACTGCAATCTCAACAAAGCAGAAGCGCCAATCACAGATGCCTTGCCAGGAGTGTTTTCTTTGCTAGTGCACATTAATATGGCTTCAGGTGGACAGTATGCAGCCACTGATCAGGTGCCTCCTTTCCATGTCTATCACAAAGAAGGCTCAGAAGCAGTTCCCATTCACATGGAATAGATATCCACATATATTTACAGCTTTGCTCCAGGGCTGTTCAATTCTCTTGGCCTCTATCAAAACATAGGCTAAAGAACTCTGGAGCAATGCTGCTCAGTAGAAATAAAATGCAAGCCACATATATAACTTAAATTTTCTAGTAACCACATTAAATAGCAAAAGAAAACACGTACAATTAATTTTAATGATATATTTTATTTAACCCAATAATTCCAAAATAATATTTCAACATGTAGTCAATATTGTATTAGTCACGGTTCTCCAGGGAAACAGAACCCAGAGGATATTTATTTATTATTCATTCATTCATTCATTCATTTATTTTCTCTTTTATTTATTTATTTATTTTAAGGTATTGGCTCACACAACCAAGGGGGCTGGCAAGCCCACATTCTGCAAGGCAGCACAAGCTGGAAATTCCCACAAAGGTGATGCTGAAGTCCTTAGCCTGAATTCCCCAGAATGTGACTGGCTAAAAATTCTGGCAAGGGCCAGTGCTGAAGTTGAGCCCGAATTCCTCTTCTCACTTCTGAAATCCACAGTTTTGGCTTGCAAGACCTCCAGCAGATTGGTTGAAGATACCCCTCACATTGCTGAAGGCAATCTTCTCTGTAAATCATAGATGCAATCAACTGATTGTAGATGCAAACACAATCTCAAAATACCTCAACATTAATAAGCAGGCCAAGACTTGATCAAACAACTGAACATCATAACAAGTTGACACAGGGAATTAACCATTACAAATATAAAAAATTGTTAGAGTTTTTTTGGTACTACATCTTAAAAATCGGATGTTTTTAAACTTATAGCATATCTCAATTCGGATGCTCTATTTTCACTGGCCATACTTGATCTATACTTAGATTTCATAAAATTTGCTATCAAAAAAAGTAGATTCACATACCCAATTTGTTTCAAACATATTTAAGTTTTTCAATAACTGAATCAAGTACAAAAAAAATTCCCATTAATATTTGCAGCCACATTGACAAAACTGGTTTATCCTTCTAAAAGAATTGATTTGACTTTGAAGCAAATGTCTATCAGTTTAAAAATTATACTTGCTGAGATTAAGTGAATTCATTAACTCTTGTGCCAATTCAATATGATTAAAATTGAATTCAAAGGAGTAGCACAAACTGAACAGCAACACGAAATTTATCAATATCAAAAAGGGTTAAAATATTTCTTGTAGTTTTTGCAACCAATTTACATAACACTGTTGATTACAAGTAAAATCTCTATATTTATTCATGTTAGAAAAATGTCTAAAATCACTATTATTTATTTGTATTTTGAAAAGTTTCAATTTCAATATAAATTCTCATTCCGTGTGTAGCTAGGTCACAAATAAGCTTTCCTTTTCCCCAGGACTTCAATATTAGTTCATTCACATGCAGTGTGGTATTGGTGAGAAAATGTAAATCATACTAACATGTCTTTACTTTGATTATTAAAAATTTGGAAACAGTGCTTTAGATCAAGAAAATATTGAATTGGAGTTTATAGTTCAGGAAATCTTGTAAAACTCTTCCATGATTCAACCAATGACTATGAGATCGATAAATTCATTGTCTTCCATTTCTTTCCAAAGTTCTTAAACATGTGATGATTCATAGCTTTTGCACATACTGTCTACACTGAATGATTTTAACCACATCCGTGTTTCTTTTCAGAACGTTTGCTTTGTAAACTGTATTTTTTTTTTTACAAGTATTTTCGATATGTATCAAACAAATCAAAAAGGGAAACATCAGTCTCTTGTTTTAAAGTTCTAGAAAACCCAACTCTGACAACGGTAGCACCATCCATTGGGAAAGAAACTATTTTCTATATTGAGATGAAAATGTTCTTTGAGAGTAGTGAACGACATTTTAAAAATATCTATGCCATGGATTATTTGTTAGTCAGCAAATCGACAAGTTTTGTTTGTAAATTTGGAAGTCAAATTGAGACAATATATACCCAAGCAACATCGGGACGGTGTCTCTTCAAATTGCATGACTCAGCTAAAGCTAAAGAAAAGTACTTGCAATTTTTCAGATTTTGAATCAATTGATTTTCAATACTGTTAGAAAGGTCTAGTATTCTAGGGACAATTGTTTGGTGGTTTAATTGGAGAACTTTCACTTTTTATAAAATATAAATTAGGCTTTCCTCATAATTTTCTAACAAACTCTCTAGAACTGAAATAATTTCTTTTACCATGTCTACATCTAAAAATCCTTTTTTGATTTTGTGTAAGAATCCAAGACATTTTATAGTTGGCCTAAGTTAGATGCTCAGATCCTGTTAAGACTCTTTTATAAAATTTTTTGGTTATTTATTCTGATTTCAAGTACCCAATTTTCTTGATTCTTTTTTCACTGTTGAGAGGTACAGCGTTCTTATCAGTTCAGTGCATATTGACTGAAAATGCTTCAGTATTGTTTACTTGATTATTTTAAAGATTTTTACACATTTTTTGTTTTGTTTTGCTGCAGCAAATTACAATTGCTTTTTATCCTGAAATTTGCGACATATTTCTATCCAGTCCCTATTTTTTTTACTGTTCCAATTTTAATACTAGTTTCTGCATTTTCACTCAATTCTGCATCAGTAGTATGCCTTCATTTTGACTTTGAAAAAAATTTATCCATATTTATTTCTTTAATCTAGAAAAATAGCTTAATTATATTGATTAAAATAATAATAAGCATTTCAATCTAATTACCAATTAAAATTTACGTAGGTGTCACTGTAATATGTGCTGATTACAAAAAATATTCAAATAAACACAGGGATGCATTGGTGCATAGAGGAAAATATAATTTGAATTTAATCAATTTATTGACATCAACTAGATTAGTGATGTGTTTACGCCTAAGGCTAGAAATGATGCATATCTCTGAAATTCACTCTATAATATAACAATAATATGTTACTCAATGCACTGTTAACATAAGTAGCATAAGTAATCCTACCAAAACAATGAAATTGTGTTTAATATTGTTTTACACTGCTTTAGACTTTAAATTTAAATTCATTTAAATATTCAAATATTCAGTTGCACTAGCCACGTTTCAGATGCTGAACAACCCCATGTATCACCAGTACTACCATAATAGGCAACTCGCACTCAGACCTTCTGGACATCAGCAGAACCTCACATACTTCCACTACATCATCGGCATTATGGTGAGAGGAGGAGTTGGCTAGCATACTGGAAGAGCTGGTAGGACATCCGCGCTCCAGAGAGTGAGAGAGAGTCCCTGCGGATATTCAGGGACCTATCATGTTTATAAAACTTGTAGGGGCCCAGTGGCCAGAGGCATGTCATCTCTTCAAAAAGAAAAGACAAATTATTCCTGTCTTGAAGAAGGGAAGACAATGCCTCATGGGACTTTTCCATTTTTGTGGCAGTGTATTCCACCCATAGGGATAATGCTCTGGTCCATATGCCAAGTGACAGAAAAGACTGCCAGCTTTGAGAGGGCCCAGAAGAGGAAAAGGCTCTGCAGCCCTGCCACTTGGGTCATAGGATCCAGTAGACCCTATGGTGTTGGAGGTAGCAGTTGGGGGGGGGCGGGGGGAGATGCCACGTGGACATTGTGATAAGCTCCAGTGGGACAATGACAATGCAGGTTTCTGAGATTCTGGAGGAAGCCTGTGCCTTCTGCAGCAGAGAATTATATGCATTAAAAACAAAACAAAACAAAAAAACTCTTAGTGTACATCTGAACCCTGGTAGAGAGAGAGAATGCCTGACAGTGGAGCAACAAGTGGCTATGTGGCTGGAACTGTCCATCATCAGTTGAGTCCTGCCAGACCCACTGAGTCATGCTTGGACAGGCCCACAAGCATCCACTGCAAGATGGAAGTGGTTCATTCTGGATTGAGCATGAGCAAGACCAGGGGACATAAGCACATCCATGAGCAGGTAGCCCAGACACCCCTGGCACCCACTACGGTTACATTAGTGATGCTCCCTCAGCTCATGAGGGTTGTATGGGGATCCCATACAAGTAGTTGAAGGAGGACAGAAAAGCCTGATTCTGTTTTACAAATGGGTCAACTTGGTATGTGGGTACAAGACAAAAATGGATGACAGCTACACTATAGCCTCAGGGTGGTCTTGAAAGACAGTAGTGAGGGAAAATTCTCCTAATTATAAGAGCTTTGGATAGTGCAATTGGTCACTATTTTGTATGAAAACAGAAATTGCCCAAGGTTTAATATACATGAACTCATGGGCAGTGGCGAATGGCCTTGCTGGCACGTTAAGACCCTAGATGGTAACAGATGGGAAGATCAGGGACAAAAAAGTCTGGGGTAGTGACATGTGCATAGACAAATGGGAGTGGTCATGAAGTGTGAAAACTTTTATAGCACATGTTATGCCTACCAGAGAACATCCACCACAGAGGTACTAAACAATCAGGTGAGCAAAATGGCAGTCAGTTGACATCAGCCAGCCTCTTTCATCAGCTAATTCAGTGCTGGCATGATGGACACATGAATAAAGTGCCACCATGACAGATATGGAGGCTATACGTGGGCCCAACGGCATGGATTCCAACTTACTAAGGTTACCAATCTACTGCCACTGCCAACTGTCCAGTCAGAAAACAGAGGCCAAGGCTGAGCACCTGAAAGGCGCTATCTGTCAACATATCAACTGACCATTTGGTAGGAAGATGACAACACCGGGCCCCTTTCATCCTGGGAGGGCAGCAGTCCATTCTCACAGGAATGGACACATTTAACTTGTAGGGCTACATTCATTCTGCCTGCAAGGCCTCAGCCAGCACCACCACTATTCAAGGATTTATGGAGTATCTGATACAATAACATGTGATTCAACCTGAGAGAGAGAGAGAGAGAGAGAGAGAGAGAGAGAGAGAGAGGCAGAGATGCAGAAAGTGGTACATGCCTAGAACAGAAAGGCATCAGGATGCCTGGAGAACAGGAGAAGGAGTTAATGAAGGGGAGGGGAGAGGCCATGAAGCAGTGGATCATGAAAAGCCTTTGTAAGCCAGGTTAAGAAATTTGGGCCATTTGGAGAAGAGTAACCACAAGGTTTTTAAAAGGGCGTTATGATCAGAAGTGCCTTATTATCTCTGACTTCACTTCTAACCTTATTTGTCGAGAAAAGGAGAAATGCCAAGTTCTGGGCTAAATTACAATCTCATGTGAGCCAGGGCTCTGTCCTATTTATCACAGAAGAAAGCCCTCTCATTTTTATAATGAGACAACTGCCAAGATTATATATTTTTTCAAGTAACAAAAATGTACAAAGGTGGAGGGGGGATCTCTGTCGGCTCATATTTGTAAAAGCAGGAACAGAAATACAGAAATGCTCAAAGAGCTTGTTTGAATACATCTCTTTGTAAAACATGACAGAAAGGAGTGATTATTTAAATTGGACAGGACTTTGCATTCCTGGCTCCTTGGTGGCAATGCCTTTTGTCTGAACTCTCTTGCTAGAAAAATGTCACAAAGGATAAAAAATGAGTCCAATAAGTTTTATTCAATTTCAGAGTCTATTATATATTCTGTTTTACACAAAGCATATAATTTTAAATTTCATAGATAAGCACACTGAACATACACTTGGTAGATATACAGCTATTTGTGTGGGTGAAATTGAAACCCTCAGGGAGGGTGCATTAATAATTCCTTCCTTGGAAGACAGAACAGCCATCTCATATTCCAAACAAAGCCCGGCCAGCACAAAAGTGATTCATGGTCATTTATGAAAACTGATTACCAATCACCAGATCTTAAAGCCATGGCAACCTTTATTTTTCAATCTCATAAACCATAAAGCTCCTTTTTGTTAAACACATGTGGGACCTCTTCCCCACAGAGAAGTTAGTAAATGCAAAAGCTAATTTTCCACATCTGACAGCATGCATGAAAGCTGATGAATACATATATGATAAATATATATTTCAGTAGAAAGAAAATATTAACGTGAATATATTTATATGGAGTTTTTTTCTTTTGCTGAGCTGTTGATCCAAGGGGGAAAATCCTTTTCTTAGTGGCCCAAAGGCAAAAATCCCCCTGCTAGGACAGGGTAAAACAGTCACTTCATCAATTCCTTGAAAAAGCCCATATTCATAATTAGCTTGAATGGTTCTTCTGAACAAGATATTAAAATTGTAGTGTCTGTATTTCATAGGGGCAAAACAAGAGATTATAATAATTCCTGATTTGTAGCTTAATCTCAATGCGTCGCAGAGACATTAGACAAATCATTCCTCAATTTGCAAGCACTTAGGAAGCCCTGGGTACCAGGTAGAACCAGCATGACTCTGTGACAAATGGGTCCTGTTGGGCCCCTTTCCCTGTTTCAATGGTTGAGTGACAGGTCAAGTAGATGAGAGAAAATAACAAGGTCATTTATCTGTTTGACCTTCACTAGTTCTAACAGCGTCTCTTGTGTGCCCCAATGACACAGTAACTTCCCCTGGCTTGAAACCAGGACTTGTGTTCACTACTGATTTGTAGTCAAAGGTGCCTGAGAAGGAATCTGAAATTCAACACTCAGTAAAGGGGTAGACAGAGGGTGAGGACATGGAGGAGCATAGGTAAGACTATATTTATTTCCCATGATAATCACCATTGGTCTCACCCTTGGAAAAGCTCCATAAAGTTTATTAATTAAGAGGGAGCTGAAGAAGTTTAAGAAGTAATAATAAATCAGATATATGGGGTCATGATCAAGGGTGGTATGAACCATGGTTGAAATCTTGTTGGCAGAAGTCCACTGGTATCGCTGGTCCCCCATATTTTGAATTAGGAATTGTGGATTTGGGGGCACTTTCTTCTGATCCAACTCTTGCGCTAGTCCTAGGTTTAGTCCCTCCAGAGCCTTATTAAAGCAGGTTAACTCTATGGCCAGTGTCTATGAGCTCCTGCATTGTTACACTGCTTCCATGTCTTTTGGTCAAGCTCTGCTGCCCACTGAAATACTCACAGGCTTGAGCCTCCTTTACTTCTGTAATACAATTTGATCCGCTACAAATCTTGGCTGGTGGTATCATCACTAATAGTAAATTGACTACTCCAATCAACACTGTCCAGGTCCCTGGTTTCTTGTCTGCTTCCCTGAGCATTTTCCCTCTAGCCAAGCCCAGAATGGAGGTTTACTCGTAGGGGTGAAGGTAGCTCAAAAAGTTCAGTCCAGTTCCAGCCAAGAGAGCAATTTTAGCTCTTGTTCTGCACAAAATGTACAATCTCTCCTGGGTCTGTTCTAAGCTGTGTAAGCAGATAATTTCCAGTTTTTCAATGGCATTTTTAATAGTTGCCTTCTGGAATCCAGCTTTCAAGGGATTGCCTGATAAGACCTATGTAATCGGGATGGAATCTCTTATTAAAAGGACTTTCCTTTTCCAAATCTTTTTTAAAAAGTCTGTCTCTCTCTTCTCAAGTTATCAGGCTATCTATCAATAATTGAAGGTGAGATTGAAACTATGACCTTGGCAGGTAGTGTGGAAGATTTGCTGAAGTTGTTCAATATTGTGAGCTATTTTTTGGATGATGGTGTGTTTTTGAACTATATTAAAAATAAACTTCTTTTCACACTCTTCAGGGTCCTGGGAATAGGTTCATTTATTCAACAAACAGTTCACTCATTCAACAAACAGTACTATGGAAGTAGAGGAAAAGAGGAAATTGAGGAAGTATCCAGCTGCCCTTTCACACGGACTCTCCTTGGCACACTGCAGTTGGGGGGGTCTGTCCTTGGCCTGCTTCCTGCACTGTCTCACAGTTCTGAGCTCGGTTCCAAGTGCATCACACAGAGCTTCATCTGAATCACATGGGGAGCAGATTAAAATGCAGATTCCAGGCTCCAAACCAGACATAAAGTCAGTATGTAAAGGAAGGTCTTGAATCTTTGTTTTAACAAGCCAAGATGATTCTTATGCAAACTAAAGAGGTATTGCATCAGAAATTGTGGCTATAATTCTTCCTCTAAAACTCAGAAGTATGACTTTGAACAAGCTATTTAACCTTTTTGTGCCTCAATTTGTTCACCTGCAAAAATGGCAAATAATAACAGTGTCCACCTCAGGGGATAGGTGCAAGAATCATATGACATAACATGGGTAATTAAGATATATTAAATGCTTATACCAGTGTGACAGTTTTAATTGGGTGAATCCCCAAAAAAGATTGTTTTTTAATCCTTTCCTGTGAGCGTGGGGCCCTTTTGATTGGACTATGTCAGTGAGGCATCACTCAGGTTGGGTTTCTGCCCTCTTACTGGAGCTTTATATAGACAGAGATACAGAAAAAGGATGCCACCACTTTTGATCCTGCCACATGAGAGAGGACTCAAGGATTGCTAGCAGCCAAAGCTTAAGCACGAAGCCCCCAAGAGGCTGGGTCCATAGAGCAGCTCAGGGCTGAAGAGATGAGCCATATGCCTGAGAGCCCACAGCTGAACTCGGGAAGAAAGCGGAGCAGCCAAGACTGAGACAGAGAGACAAGCCCTGTGCTTGGCTGCACACAGCTGAGCTCTAGGAGACGGGAGATCCGGGAGCAGAAGGCAGGGACCTCTGCAGAGATGGGCTGCCATCTTCCCCACATGGCAAGACCCCAGGATCACCAGAAGCTGACTTTGGTGAGAAAGCATTTCCGATGGTGCCATGGTTTGGAAATTTCACAGGCCCAGAGCTATAAGCTTTTTCCCCTAATAAAATTCCCATTATAAAAGCCAACCCATTTCTGGTACTTTGCATTGGCAGCCCTGTGGCAAACTAAAAGAACCAGTGCTAAGGAAGTGTTCCGTAACTGCTTTCTATTACTATCACCACTAGTAGTAGTAGTGTTGCTAAAAGGAGGAGACTCAGCCTGTAGGGCTTTCCCTATGGACTCCTTGCTGGGCTACCCAGCAATCAGGAGGCAAGGTCTCTGGTCTGATGCCTGACTGGGATGCGGGTGAGTAGGGGCCACACCGTGAGGCCAGAGCTCCGAGGGAGCACAGAGCAGTATGAACTGTGGTGCTTGAGGCCAGACAACTTTAGGCGGAGCCCCAACACTGCCACCTAGTAGCTGTGGGACCCAAGGCCGGCTCTTAGTTCCCTCACCTGTAAAGGGAAGTGAGAAAATAAACATCGCCTCTGTTCATCTCGTACAGCTGATCTTACTATATAGGCTTACAGGTTTTTAAAAAATGACTTCTGGCGATGAGCTGGTCACTCTTCACCATCACCTTCCTCAACATCATTTAATGGGAGGCCAGAGAAAGAGTTAGGAGGGAATGGAGAGTGAAGAGTTCTTTGGTGAGAGTGTTGTGTGCTGTGCATTTCCAATCTTCTTCTGGAGAATGACTCAGAAAGTATGACACATGCTGTACTAGTCAGGCAAAGGGGTGCTGATGCAAAGCACCAGAAATCTGTTGGCTTTTATAAAGGGTATTTATTTGGGGTAAAAGCTTACAGTTACAAGGCCCTAAAGCAGGGGTTCTTAACGAGGGGTCTGTGAGCTTGAACTGAAATTCAAAAAACATTATTCTTGTGGGGATGTGTTGGTACGGGTGTGATATATTTATTAAAGAATACACAGCATAGTGTGGATTTAGTAAGGGGTCCGTGGTTTTCATCTGACTGGAAAAGGGGTCCATGGAACAAAAAAGGTTAAGTACCCCTACCCTGAAGGGTCCAACTCAAGGCTGCTTTCTCACAAAAGTCAGTTGCTACGTGTTGCAGCAAGATGGCGGGCGAACTCTGCCTGGTCTCTCGGGCCTTCTCAGCTGCTCTGTTCTCTTTAGCTGCAGACTATCAGGCAAATGGCTCATCTCTCTTCCCGGGGCTCTAGCTGCTTGTGACTTCTCCTTTCTGTCACATGGCAGGACCGAAATGACCAAGTTCTCTCCTCTTCTGTGTGTCTTCTTGAATGAGTGTCTGTTTATATCAGCCCACTAGGTGGGCATAGACTCAACCTCAGTGACGACCTACTGATGTGGTTGAATCAAAGCCCTAAATTCATTTTATTAAGTCAACTTAAAACCTTTGAATCTAATACAATCAAAGGGTATCACTCCCAGAGGAACAGACCAGTTTACAAACATAATCTTTCTCTATTTGTGGGATTCACAAAAATAATCTCAAATTGCCATACATGCCAATTGGACTTTGGGAGAAGTGCTGGGATATGACTCAACCTGAGAAAGGCTAAGGTGAGGGATGGCTGGAGCCACGTGTGGTGGCAGAGAAGAGGCCGAGCGAGTGACCTGCCTCAGGACACTGAGGCAACGGGGTTGGCTTCATGTGGGCCAGCAGTGGACCCGGGGGGACAGAGGAACCCATGAGCCATTGTGTTAAAGAACCCAGGTCTTAAGGGCATCCTGCCGAGGTCAGATGAGCTCTGAAGGAAGAGGCCGGAGTGTACTATTAACTGTTGAAGCTGCAGAAGGTCCTACGGGGATTAGATGGAGGCAGGTACCCACACCTATCCAAACACCTGGAAAAGCACCCCAGAGAGAGAGAATCAAGTCAACATTTGGATAATAGGCACACCCAGCTCTACCAATACCGGGTTACAACTGAGCCTGACAAGAGATACCTTTTCTGGCCTTTCTCCTACCCTTCCTTTAATGTGATTCTGGAGGGGCCAGGTATGGTCAGTGGGGGAGGAGGTGTAGCAAAACCAAATCTGAAATTGGCCATGCTCCCCTTCCGCAATGCAGGCGTTAGAAGCTGGGGCAAACCCAGGCTGGGGGAAGGGAGAAATCTGAAACTGAACGAGAGTTTGGAAGCTTAAGATTGGACTGGGTGGGGCTTTTAAAATCTGGAAAGAATCAGAAAATATATAGGATCTGTCTGGAATTCTATGCAGGATCAGAGAAGACTGGCTCCACAGAATAGGTTTAAAGGGACAATGAGGAGACAAGAAGAAAGCATACTTTTTACTTGCATGCTGCCAAGTCCAGCTGGTTCATAAAACCAGTTGCCCTTGTAATGTAAGGATTAAAAGAGCTAATGGGTGCGAAAGGTCTTTGAATATTATAAAGTGTGGTACATATTTTGAAATATTATTTACATAATGGTATGTAGCTGCAACTGAAAAAACAAAACAGAAAACCTGTAGTAAGCACCTCCCAGTGCGAAGGAGGGCTGGTGCCGGATGCCTAGAGGCTTTAGCAATGAACGTTGCACTGCCCCTGCCTGCAGGGGGCTTCGTGTCTCTGAAGAGTCATGGCTGCACAGCCTACGGCTTTCTCACCTTTCTGCAATGCCAAAGGAATTCAAGCTTAAGGATAAGTCTCCATGGAAGCTTAAGGATAAGTCTCCATGGAAGTGATTCACACTAAGCAAAAGGATAATTTGTCTTACTGCCATCTGTCCGCACGCTCTTCCTGTGCACATTTCTCTTACGTCCAGATGCCTGTACCTTCCACAGTATCTGCCCACTGCCCCTTCTCTGCTCCAGGCTTGTTCCTTTGTCTACTCCTTCCGCATTTTCTACAGCCCTCCCCTCACAGCCTGCTGTTGTCATTCTCTTTAGCCACAGGGAGGAAAATCCTCTTCATTGTGCCACTGGAATGTGGAACAGGGAAGAAGGAAAAACCTGGAATATTTCAAACGAAATGGATTTTATTTATTTCGTTAGCTATTTTTATCACATCAACTCCTTCAGCAACCTGAAAGCACAACACTCAGTGGCCATCTCTTATAAATATAACAAGTATAAATATATATAAACCTAAAAGCAGAGCCCCAAAACACATAAAGCAAATACTGACAGATTTGAAGAGAGAAATTGACAGTTCTACATTAATAGTAGGAGACTTTCATACACCTCTTTCAATAATGGATAGAATATCTAGACAGAGATCAATAAAAGAAATAGAAGACGTGAACAATACTCTCAACCAACTAGACCCAACAAACATATATAGAACACACTATCCGACAGCAACAGAGTAAAGGAGGACCTCATTTTATGTTTCCAATACGGTCCAAGACCCTTCATGGAAGTTGAATACTGGGCACAAAAGGGAAGCCCATTATTTAATAAGTGTTTCTTATATGAACATACCTAACACACATTTTTATAAATAAGGTAAACACTCCAGTAACAAAAAATAAACAAAATTAATCACAGAGATCATTTTTTAAAATTTTAACAATCTTTCTCTCTTTTTGCTTTTATTTTCTTTGTCCATCGCGTATCCCTGAATTTGTGTGTGCTGAGTTCACATAAAACAAGGTCCTACTGCACATTTTCTTCTCAAATGCTCATGGATCTTAGGTCACAAAACAAGTCTCAATAAATTAAAAAATACTGAAATCATACAAGTATCTTCTCTAACCACAATGGAATGAAGCTAGAAATCAACAGAGGGAAAAACGGAAAATTCACAAGGTGGCGGAAATTAAACAATGTGCCCTTAAACAACCAATGTGTTAGAGAGGAAATTACAAGGGAAATTAGCAAATATCTTGAGGTGAATGAAAATGAAAACACAACATACCTAAAGTTAAGGGACGCAGCGACGGCAGTGCCGAGAGGGAAATTATACCTCTAAATGCACACGTTAAAAAAGAAGAGAGTTCAAATCAGAGACTAACCTCAAAACTGAAAGAACTAGGAAAAGAAGAGCAAACTAAACCCAAAGTGAGCAGAAGAGAGGAAATAAAAAAAGATTGGAGCACAGACAAATGAAATAGAGAATAAAAAACCAATAGTGAGAACCAACAAAACCAAAAGTTGGTTCTTTGAAAAGATTGACAAAATCAACAAATCTTTACCTAGACTAACAGAAAAAAGGAAAGAGAACCAGATAACTAAAATCAGAAATGAAAAGGACATTACTACTGACCCCGCTGAAATAAAAAGGATTATAAGAGGCTACTATGAACAACTGTATGCCAATAAGTTAAATAACCTAGATGAAGTGGACACTATCCTAGAAATACAAAAAGTACCTACACTGACTCAAGAAGAAGCTCTCAATAAATAACTGGTAAAGATAATGAATCAATAATCAAAAACATCCCAACAAAGAAAAGCCCAGGACCAGATGGCTCCACAGAAGAATTTTACCAAACATTTCAAGAAGAATTAACATCAATCATGTTCAATCTCTTCCAAAGAAACATGAAGAGGAGGGAACACTTTCTAATTCATTCTACAAGGCCAACATCACCCTTTTAACAAAATCAGATAAAGATTCCACAAGAAAAATAAATTACATGCAAATATCCCTTAGGAATATAGATTCAAAATTCCTCAACAAAATACTAGAAAATCAAATCCAAAAGCACATTAAAAGAATTATACACCATGATCAAGAAGGATTTATCCAGGGTACTCATAAGGGTTATTCAATATAAGAAACTAAAATAATGTAATACACTACCTTAACAGAATGAAGGGGAAAAAACCAACCATGGTCATCTCAATTGATGTAGAAAAGGCATTTGACAAAATCTACTACCCTTTCTTGATAAAAACTCTTAGAAAACTAGGAATAGAAGGAAACTTTCTCAGCATGATAAAGGGCAGTTATAATGTGAACTATAGTCCATGCTTAATGGCAAAGCCCCAGGCCGTGTTTATCAATTGCAATTAATGTGCCACACTAATGAAGGATGTTTATGTGGGAGGTTGTGGGAGGTGTGGGAGGTGGGGAACATGGGAATCCCTGTATTTTTTGTCTAACATTTATGTAATCAAAGTATCTTAAAAAAAATTTTTTTTAAATAAATAAAGGGCAGTTATGAAAAACCCATGGCTAACATCCTTCTTAATGGTGAAAGAGTGAAAGTTTTCCCTCTAAGATAAAAAACAAGACAAGGATGTCCACTGTCAACACTGTTATTCAACACTCTTCTGTAAGTTCTAGCTAGAGCAATTAGGCAATAAAAAGAAATAAAAGCTATCCAACTTAGAAATAAAAAAGCAAACATTTGCCTTTTGGCATATGATCTGATCCTACGTACAGAAAATCCTGAAAAATGCGCAACAAAGCTCCTAGAGTTAAGTGGCTTGATACAAGATCAACCATACCCAAATTGGTAGTGTTTCTATATATTAATAAGGAACATTTAGAAAAAGAAATCAAGGTAAAAGTTCATTTACAATAGCAACTAAAAGAAACAAATATCTAGGGATAAAGTTAACCAAGGATGTAAAGGACTTGTACATAAAAAACATCAAAACAATGCTAAAAGAAATCAAAGAAGACCTAAATTAAAGGAAGGTCATTCCATGTTCATGGATTGAAAGAATAAATATTGTTAAGATATCATTTCTACCCAAAGTGACTTACACACTCAATGCAATTCCAAACAAAATTCCAATAGCCTTCTTTGCAGAAATGGAAAAGCCACATATCAAATTCATATGGAAGGGTAAGGGGCCCCGAATAGCCAAAGCCATCATGAAAAAGAAGAACAAAGTTGGAGGACACACACTTCCCAATCTTAAAACTTATTACAAAGCCACAGTAATCAAAACAGCATGGATCTGGTACAAGGACAGACATATAGACCAATGGAATTGAATTTGAGAGCTCAGAAATCAACCCTCACATTTATGGCCAAATGATTTTGACAAGGGTGCCGAGTCCACTCAAGTGGAAAACAATAGTGTATTCAACAACAATGCCAGGAAAACTGGATGTCCATATGCAAAAGAATGTAGGCAGACCCCTACCTCACATGATATATTAAAAATGGATCAAAGACATAAATATAAGAATTAACACTGTAAATCTCCTAGAAGAAAACTTAGGGAAGCTTTCAGGACTTTGTGTTAGGCAATGGTTTCTTAGACTTTACACCCAAATCACAACTAATAAAATAAAAAATATAGATAAATGGACCTTATGAGAATTTTAAAACCTTTTGTGCATCAAAAGACTTTTAACATGAAAGTAAAATGACAGCCCACACAACAGGATAAAATATTGAAACTACATATCTGATAAAATTTAATATCCAGAATATGCAAGAAATACTCAACAATAAAAAGACCAACAACCCAATTAAAAATTGGGCAAAAGCCTTTAATAGACATCTCTTCGAAGAAGATATACAAATGGCCAAAAAGCACTTGAAAAGATGTTCAACATCATTAGCTATCAGGGAAATGCAAATTGAAATCACAATGAGACACCATTTCACTCTCATTAGAATGGCTACTGTGAAAAAAAACAACAGAAAGTCACAAGTGTCAAAGAGGATGAGGAGAAATAGGAACACTCATTCATTGCTGGTGGCAATGTGAAATGGTGCGGCTGCTGTGGACAACAGTTTGGCAGTTCCTTAGAAAGTTAGATATAGAATTACCATATAAACTGTCAATCCCACTTCTAGGTATATAGCATTGAAAGCAGGGACTCAAACAGATATTTCCACACCTCTGTTCAAAGCAGCATTCTTCACAATTGCCAAAAGATGGAAGCAACTCAATGTTCATCAGATGATGACTGGAAAAACAAAGTGTGGTATATACACACAATGGAATATTATTCAGGCATAAAAAGGAATGAAGTTCTGATACATGCAACAACATGGATGAACCTTGAAGACATCAGGTTGAGTGAAATAAACCAGACACAAAAGGATAAATATTACATGATGTCACTGACATGGAAGAATTAGTGTCAGAATCCATAGTACAGGTCCAGGGGATAGAGTGAGGTTAGGGAATAGGGAGTTAATGCTTAAAATCTACAGAGTTTCTATTTGGGGTGATGGAAAAGTTTTGGTAATGGATGGTGGTGATTGTAGCACAACAATGTAAATGTAATTAATGGCAGTGAATTATATATTTGAATGTGGTTAAAAGGGGAAATTTTAGGTTGCATATATGTTACAAGAATAAAAAATTTTTTTTAAAATCCACAAAACCATACAACATGAACTGTTAAACTTTGGAGCATGCTTAATAGTACAATTGCAAAAATGTATTTTCATTAATTAGAACAAATGTACCAAACCAATGCAAGATGTTAATAATAGGGTAGTATATGGTCATCCTATATTTTATGCATGATTTTTCTGTAAACCCACAACTTCTCTTTAAACACACACACACATACACACACACACACACAGCATGAAAGGCAAGGGCCCAGGTTTCTGGCTTCTAAGACTTGTGGTTTCCTCACTCCATGCAGTGATTTTGGTTAAGGAACAAATGGAGGTATTGAAGAAACATGTCCACTCTCATTTATCCATGATCTTGAGTATAACCTTCTGTGATGGTTAATTTTATGTTTCCACTTGACTAGGTGATGGTGTCCAGTTCTTTGATCAAGCAAACACTGGCTTGATTGTTGCTGTGAGGGTACTTCATGGATTGAAAAAATCAGTAGGTTGATTGCATCTATGGTTGATTATATTTACAATGAACAAAGGTGATTGCCTTCAGCAATGAGAAAAGTCTCACCCAATAATTTGAAGACATAGCGGGAGAACTGATGATTTCAGCAGTTAGAAAGAAGAATTTCTATCTCTATGTCAGTCAGCCAGCTTCTCCTGGGGAGTGCATCAAAACCTTCATCAGTGTTCCCAACTTGTGGCCTGCCCTACAGAATTCAGACTTGCCCACCCCCATGGCTGCATGAGCCAATTCCTACAATAAATCTCTTAATATTTAAATATATACATATATATATTTAAATCCCTTTGTTTTTTCTGGAGAACCTTACTGGTATACCTTCCAAAATAAATTTAAAGGGAATGACTGATTTCTTACTCAACTAATAAAATACTAGTAGTATCAAAGTGTACTTCAAATAACTGGTTGATTATGATTCAATCTATAATGCTGAAGCAAAATGGTGATGCATAAATGTTTTCAAATGAACTTATTTTGTTTGCAATATTTGTCAGTGGCAGTCATATGAAGCTGTCCTTTTCCAGGTCTGCAGCCAGCAGGTCAACCTTAAAGGCATGTCCAAATGAGTTCCTTTTCTATCCCATTCCTGGTTCCAGATCAGTGTGAGAGTAGTGAAATTAATTTAGAGGGTCATTGCCAATTTTTCTGTAATAGAGTGAAATGGAAAAGAACAGAAACAAAAATATCAGAGGGCTTGTGACATGGTAAGGTAAAATACTGTTTTGTGTAATTTTTGTTTCATATAAGTGCATCTTTATTTATGTGCACTGGGAGACAATGTCAAATAGAGTTCTTACTGTGGGCCACAATCAACCACATTTGAGAACCACTAGTTTGGATGGTTCTCCTGCCCTAGACTGCCGTGGAACAGGACTCAGACACTTCCCCAGGCCTGGAGGCTCCCAGAGATTTGATGATGGTCTAAATGGAGCGTCCAGGTAGCATTTTGCGTAGCCTTGTTTGGGGCACTGGGATCGGGGTCCGCTTGTCCCCAAGATACTCTGCTCTGTTCTCTTTAACTCTGCCCACACATCTGGCCCATCCAGAGGCAAAGATCGATGATTAAAGAATGGAGAAAAGCAGTTGCCAGAGGATAGATGAAATAATTCTGTTTACAAACAGCTTCAGTGTAGGCACAGCCCTTGCCATCTGTTAAAGCATTTGGGCTCATTATATTTGGGGACTCTGTCATGACCTCCACCAACCACATTTCCCTCAATGGACGTCCATTTAAGACAGGGCTGGGAAAGGGAAGAGATAAGGAGAAGTTGTCTTGTTGGAGTAAATACTGACTTATTCATTCTCTGGGGATTATCTGCTTCACTTAATCAAATAAGGGTCTTCTATTTTCTTTTTAATTTCCTGCTCTTGTCCCATAAAGGAGATAATTGAACTGCAATTTTACTCTCAGATACTCAGTGATACCACATTTTCTTCTAACAGTTCTTGTTTCTTTTCAGTTCTTATTTGTCATATTCCTACCACTTCTCACTTCAGAAATCTAAGGCTTGACGTTCATATATGTAATTTACTTTTAAATCCAGTTCCAGAAATAATAAAATTGCATACATTTTTCCCTAGAGGAGATATTTATTTCCTGACTTCAAATATAATTTGATTTTCTTTGGTTACAGCTATAAAGAGAAAACTACTAAGACAATCAGATCAGATAAGAGAACGTGTTAATATAATCAGAGTTTCTAAGAAAAAGCAATTGTGACAGATGAGAAATTGTTTCTTTGTGTGGCTACTGCCCGAGTTGCCAAGCCCTCTTCCCATGGTGACAGCAGGCTCCCTCAAACTTCAGGGACACCCTCTCTTCTCATCACATTATAGAAAACAAGACTGGAATTACATTTGGACCTTACTGTCAAAGAAGACTATGAAAGAGGAACTGAAGCTAGCTGCTGAGGAGGCTCCTACAGGTTACCGTGGAGGCTCCCTTTCAGAGGTAGGAGCTGAGGAGGAAAGAGACTCATCAAAGAGACCCTTCTGAGGAAGGGGTCTCTGTTCTCCTTGAGGTGAAATCTGGTAGTGGCTCTCCACTCCAAATTTGTCTGTTTGGAAAATCCAGCACATTAGCCTGAAATGGAAAATTACCCGTGAGGGAAATGTGTCAAAGAGAGGACCAGGAGCCAGCTATGTGGCTACGGAAGATGGGGGAAGGCAGATATATTTAGCCTTCTCCTCTCTCTGCGCAGCCATTAGGGACTCTCACGAGAAAGCCACAGCCGTGGGAGGAAGGGCAGAGCAGGGCTGAGGGAACAAAGCAGATATTTAGTGCTCACAGATAATATCCCACTCCAGCATCAGCGGCGAGCCTGGCCGGCGAGGGCATCTCCTAGGAAACCATCAGATAACGCTGGGAGAGACAGGCTTTAACATAAAAAGAGCTGCAGGGGAAACAACGCGCCTTAGCTAGAAATGAGCTGTGTTTCATAATGCAGCAGTCATTTCTCAGGCGACAAACAGGCCTGCCTGCTCCGTGGTGCACCCGCCGCTCCCGGGGCCTCTGGAGGTCAGCAGCTCCACCCGCCAGCCGAGGCGGGAGAAGCAGAGCCCCGGCCTGGCCTACCACAGCGCACACTGTCCACCTGCCCGGCCAGGGCGATGCGGCCTGCAGAGGCCACGTTGCTGGACGGAGGGTGCACAGACTCCTGCCCGGCTCTCACAGCCACATGAGAATGCCCTGCTCCACTGCCCAGCACCTCCTCTCTACCCGTCCTCCTCCCCCAGCACACACAGACACACACATTCTTCTCGGGCCCTGCTCCACTCTTGCCCTTTGTATAACTACCACCAGGCTTCATTAGGAGGTGAGCTGTAAGAAATGCAAGTTCCTCTGAGGACAGGCCTTCCTTCATTCACCTGCTGGTCTGGCCCAGAAGGAAGCTGGAAGCGCCTGCTGTTTGTTACATGGGTTTCTGGGATGACGCAGAGGCCAGAGGGCTATCGCTCTCCCAGCGCCAAGCCCCACATCAGTGTCCGCTGAGCAGACACAGGCCCTGCAAATGTCAGTCCTGTCACTGATGACTGTTTCAACTCCTGGTTGCCTAGCAGTAAGTCTTGGTAGACCAGGGATAAACATATTCAGAATAATCTTCCGAAGCTTGTAATTTAGCCATTAAAAAATTTCAGAGGGCATACTGTTATTGCCTCGTTGCTCTTGTTTCCTTGTGCCTCTGTCTGGTTAGTGATATGTTACCATCCAAGTGCTTCTCTTGCCCAAAAGTTTCCTCTTGAGATTGTCAGGACGGATACGAAAATCTATACCAGCAGGCATGCAAGCTTTCATAGCCCTCACCAGACAAACTGTCCTTGATCCAGAGTTTCAGCCGGTTCTGATGACTAATGCTTCCTGAAGCTCAGCTGAGCTCCCTTAAACATGGACATGGCTTGCTAAGTTAAGCAATACTGTAAACAAAATTGCCAGGGAAGTAAAAGGACAAATCATTGTCAGGTCCATTAGAAGGAATGTCAGAAAGGCGACCGTTTTGAAAGAAGAGGTTAGAACATAGACCAGCATTCTTGCAGGTGGATTTCAGGGTTTTCATATTCATTTAGTACAGTAGTGAAAAGCACATAGGTTTATGATCAGGCAGATCTAGCAGAATCCTAGGCTAGTCCCTTAAAGTTTACAAATCAAGCCTCGGCTTAATCCATAATCCAAGAAAGAAAATTATTCTGAAAGCTATCACACCAAACGGCTGCAAGAATTAAATGAGCAAGTAATGGAACATGCAAAGTCCCAACCCTACCACGTAATAGGTGCTTAAGAAGCAGCCCCTCCATAGTCTTCTATTGGACAGAAATGCCACTGGTCCCATTGCTTTATAGTTGCTTCAAGTGCCTGAACAAGCCAGTTCTGCAAGGAGAGAGAGCTCTAATCCAGACTCCTAACAAATGCAAACCGACTGTTCACATCAGCACACATTAGTAATGCTTGTAGCACTAATGGTGAAAGATTCACTCTCTATATTTTTGCAAACTCTTTTAAAAGGCTCTGCTCTCTCAATCTGTGCGAGCTACTCTGACTATAAATCTCTGCCCTCACTCCTTCTTCCCTTCCTCGCTATCCCCACTTGCCCACTGTCTTTTATTCTGTTTCCACCTTCAGCCCTCGCCCTGGACACCCTGACCTCCCCTTCCTTTCCTCCTGCTAAATTTAGAGGCAGAGCCGTCTCCCTGGTGTGAGAGGGTGGAAGGCTGTGGCAGCAGGGGTCAGAGCAGGACTGGAGCTGGCTGGAGGCAGTGAGGGAAGGACAAATGTCAGGGAGGCCTGCTCCCCGATCACCCCCCGCCCCTGCACCCCAGCCCAGCAGTCACTCCTCAGCAGCCTCTTTTGACAGGGAGGGTAAGAGGAGGAGGGCACGGGGGCCTTTGAAGTCTGGCTGCCTGTCACCAGCACTCAAGGAGACCAAGGGCTTGTCAGAGCGTAAGTCACTGGGGCTCTCCCGCTTTCCCAATTAATTCAGTTGGTGCTGGAAGGAAAGGGATGGGGCTCTGCCCAGAATGGAGTCTAAAACACAGCTTGTGGGGGCAACGCCACAGCATGGTACATCTTTTCTAAGCACCAGACCCCGGCCAAGGCAGGAGAACTTCGTTCCTTCTTCCAAGGATAGCAACCCCTCGGCACTCGATCCAGAGCTGGGAATCCAAAGGACTCTTTCCCTGGTCCCATTCTTGACCCATGTGCTGGCCAATGTCAGAAACCCTGTCACCAGCACTTCCTGCCTTTATTGGGGATTTATTCTTCCCATCCCCCAAGTCTACCTAAAACGAGTACCTGTCATTGATACCAGTTCCCTTTTCTGAGAATGTTTGGAGGAGGAAAAGTACAAATCCTCTGAAGGGTGTCAGGAGCATTGGGAGGTTACCAGAAGAGAAATATCGGTGACCCTAAAGACGAATGCCCCTGACTCACTATTTACCCCATCCTTCACCTTATAGCACTGTTTTGACTCTACAGTTCTAATTTAACGTATGTTTAAGACCCTGCTGAGAGTGGAGCTTGCATAGTGCATTCACTACATTCTGTCCTATAATCCCCTCTCCAAGAAGGAGCCAGAATGTAGTGTTCAGGGATGAAACCAGTGTTTACTTCAGAAGTTTTGAAGATTAAGATGGAACAGACCTGCGAAAGTCAAACATCATTGCGGTAAACATGATAGTTATTTCTAGAAAGGTAGACCTTGGGTTAGAGTGGAAGCGTACTGTGGAGCTGCAAGGTGGATGGCACTGGATTAGAACTCCCAAATCCTGAGCTTGGGTCCCAGTCCTGCCACCAATCAGCTGAATGGTTCTACTTAAGTCACTTGACCTCTGTGAGCCCTGCTTTTTGAATCTGTAAACCGGGAGGACAGCAGTGGCCCAGCTTGCCTAGCTGAGAACCAAGGCTGCTGGGAAAAGTACTTGTAACCTGTGATTTGGGAGTTGCAGTCATACAGCTGGTGTCGATACTGGAAAATAAAGAAGGCCCAGCAGGATGTGGGAGAAGTGCTCTCTTTAGTTATAGGTTGAACGACATAGGAGGGAGGAAGAGCTGAGTGTGACGATTCATGGGAAATGTCCATCCATGGGGGGGTGGGGCAATTGACCAGATACTGGCTCTTAACCTGTGTCAGTAACATTGTTACAATGTACCCACTAGTCCACCTGGGGTTGGAACAAGTTTGCATGCCCTGTGTGCTGGGTCCATCTCTTTTAAAGGAACACAATATATGCAGGAGATTGCAAATGCCTATGAGACACTTGGGATGGACGAGCTTTCTATGATTATGCTTTGTAGTAATACATTCCAGCACCTTCTGGCCCCAAATCTGAGCCTCTTTTCCCCAGTCAACAACTCTCTTTCACTAATTTGGGCCTCAGTTGAACTGTGCAGGGATGGGAACTGAAGAAAATCAAACATAGATTCATAAAACGGTTGAGTGCTGAGGGATGTGTGGGTACCTCACCCTAGATCCAGATTCCCTGATAACTTAGTAAATGCTACCCTGCTCAGTCACAGTGATGTGTACATACCTGACATGATTCAGACTGATCATTCCGTAATGCGACCATGTACCAAGGAATTGGAGAGGATGTGGGTACGCCACAGGAAAAAAAATTGTGTTCTGCTTCCGTTACTTTGTTATAAACTACAATCAGTTGCAATAGCCTATAACTGTCTTCAGCCAATAGAGTCACTGCGCGTTCAGGACCATGCGACCAAGGTCTTTAACTGCAATGAAAGTTCAGTCCTCGGGGTCTGGCTGGGCCTGTGTTACTGTGGAAAGCTGGTGCTACACCTCCAAACCACAGCTCTGACTTCTGGCAACAGAGCCCAGCTCAGGGGACTGAAAGTTGGTAGAGAAGTGAATCGGCAACTATGCCACTTCACCTGAGAGTTTATTACTCGGCCGTCCCACAGCACATTTTATTTACAAAACGGTGTTATTTATCTGTGAAAGCTACAGTCAATGAAGACCCAGCTTCTACATGTGAGAATCAGCCATTACTTCTTCCAGGAGCTGGGTCAGGCACCAGGTTAAAGGGAGAGGTCTGTAAATCCTCCCGTGTGTAACCCTCAGGCATAATATGCTAACCAGGTCAGACACCAGAATATAAAACAGGCCTCAGCAAAGGACGCTGGCAGCACTGCTCCGTGGGGGCAGGCTCCGCTCTTCTGGCCTGTCGTCGGCAGGGGGAGGAGGTGACTCTCCTCTCCTAAGGAAGCCGCTTTTAGGACTGCAGGGATTGGCACCTCCCAGGACCTGTGGAAGCGCAATCTGACTTTATGTCCTCATGTAGAGCAATGGAAATGAATATTTAAAGGTATGGGGTCATAAAACCGTGGGATATGAGAAAAACATCAGCCTCTGAGGCCTGCCTGCTGCATTCTGCTCCGTAATGTGCACAAGTTTATAGCTCCCCAACTGTTTTTTGGCTCATTCACAGAAATGCCACACCCGAAAACTGGCATCATGCCCTTCACCCTAGAAGTTTAAAAGGCACAGAGAGCAGCTCTTCTGACCGTGGAGCTGAGGGAAGCAGAGGCACCGCCGTCGCACCCTGGGCCTCAGGGAGCCTCCAGCAGCCGGCCTTGTCCTTCCTGCCTGCATCGGGGCTCTGCACTTGGGGACTTTGGGGCCCAGGCCAGTGAGACAGGACAGGAAGCAGAACTTGGGGGAAGGCGACATGGTGGTCGGAGGGAAACTGGATTTTACATTTGACCACACTGTTTAAGTCACTTTCTCATCCCAGAAGTTAAGAAAGTATTTTCAACTGAAGTTGCACAAGTTTGGACTTCAGTATTTTTCTTCTAGATTTATGTGCTAAAATACTAGTCTCCTAGCTACATTCTTTTCTGTTTTATTTTTGTTTGTGGGTGCTGTGTTTTTACTTTAGTTTAGCTTATTACTTTTTATTGGCGATGTTGTGGGTTTACAGAACCATACTGCAAAAATACCGGATCCCCATACACCACCCTATCATTAGCACCTTACATTGGTACGCGACATTTGTTACAATCGATCGAAGCACAATTTTATGATTGTACTATTAACTAAAGTCCACGATTTAATTTAGGGTTCACTGTTTGTGTAGTGCAGTTCCATGGATTTTTAAAATATTTTTATTCTATTACCATATCTAACATTTTCCCTTTTATCCACATTCAGATATATATTCCAGCACTGTCAATTACATTCACAATGTTGTGACGTGTTTTCACACAGACACATGCGTTCGTGAGCCTTCCCCCCAGCACAGGCAGCCACGAGACACGTCTGCAAATACTTCCCCCCGAAGCACTGCCCAGGCCACATTGCTGTCATAGGTGTGTTCATAAATGTTTGATTTCATCCTCATTTCTTCCATGTTGTCTCGATCATTATTACAAGGTGATGTTCCAATAGGATAAAGCTCGGAGACTGAGGCGGTCTCTGTCTCCTGCCCCCTCCCAGGGTCATGGCTTTATCAGGGAAATCACTGGCCCCCACCATTCCAAGCCTGTGTTTCTGTACAGAAGCTCAACCCAGGGAGCTGAGCCTGGGGACACCCAGCAGAGCCTGGATCTGGGCCAGCCTGGCCAGGAACAAACCCCCCAGAGGCACAGGCTGAAGCGTAGCGCTTCCTTTCCAGGAGATATTCATGACTTCTCTGGAGTGAGCAGGCTGAGAATCTACTCCCTGGAGCAGGAAGGCCATTCTGCAGGACCCAGGGTGCGAGCCCTTCCCCAACACAGGGTTCAGAGACGGACAATGTGGGTGTAGTGGATTCCAGATAGGAGAAGGAAGGAGGCACAAAGGCAGGGATGAGAGGGCCCAGAGAGGCAAGGCAGAGGCTGCCACCCCCAAAAGTCCTGCTCAGCAGTGGCTGCTAATTTCAAGCCACCTGGTGGAGAAACAGGAACTGCAGCTGTGGCAGGCTCTGTGCCTTTGAATTGAGCCAAGATGGATTGGGACCGGCTGAGCCCTCAGAACCCCCTGTCTGTCTGTCTCTGTCTTACTATGTCCAAATTTCCTCTGTGTGTAAGGACTCCAGACACATTGGATTAGGGCCCCTCCTGATTCCGGTGGGCTTTACCTTAACTAGCAACACTTCACAGGTGCTGTTTGCAAGTGCATTCATATCCCCAGGGCCAGGCATTAGGGCTTGAACATGTGTTCATGGGTGACACAATTCAACCCATAACACTTCCCAAATCAGGAGCCCCTCAACCTAGTGCCCCCAACTCCACCTGGCCCAAGCAAAGCACTTAGCCACACAGTTTCCCCAGGGCTGCTGCCCCGGCCACAGTGAGGCCACACAGCCCCTACATCACAAACTGGCAGAGCACGTGAGGCTCTGGCCTTGCTTCCATAGAAACTACCTGAAGAATTACCCAGGTCAAAGGACACTGCTCTTTCCAAGACAGATCCTGTGGCATCCCTCAGTGAGAGGACAGCTGTGTTTGTCTGTTTGTTTGTGTTTTTTAGCAGCACACTTGTCTGTGGTCTGCCACATACAGAAGAATAAACCTCTACAAGCCTCCAGCCGCGTGGCAGGGGCGCACCCACCAAGCATGCCGGGGACCTGGTCTCTGCCGCCAGCCCCCTCCCTGCTTTTGTCCTTTCCCTGCCCTGCTCCATGAGGAGGACTGCCAGAGCAGGCAGGCCCTGGCAGCAGGGAGGCACCAGCAAAATCTCCCTGCCACCGACATCTTAATAACCACCAAGTTTTCAAAGAAACTTCCAGCTACAGGGAAACTTCCAGTCAAAACTGACTTCCAGTGAAATGCATTTACCTCTCAGTTCTCCTCCACATGTACTTTATGACAGCATCGTGAGGCTCCTGCCTTGGTTTGAAATCTTGTCAGCTTGTACAAGCAAAGCAGGATGGCAGTGAGTTGATTTGGAGGGAAAAAAAAATGTCAGTCAGGCTCCTAATTGCCTCCGAACCTGCTAAGGAGACGCAGGGCTCCCAGCCGACCCGTGCTGCCCAAGATGGCCCCAGGGAGCGGGGAGCCTCCTGAAGTGGCCAAGGCAGGGCCGCTCTGTGAGCCCAAGGCCTCAGACTGCACGGGGTAAGTGAGCAGCTAAGCGACAACTCTGAGACCCCTCGTCTCTCCCCCACTCCACCCCATTCCCCTACCCCCTGCCCAACCTCCCTCTGACCTCCCCAATCCCATCAGGGCCCAGAAATCTTCCCTGTAGAGGGATCCCCATCAGAAAAAGTTCTAAAGTCACTCACAGTGCCATGAGGAGAACATGAAATCCATGTGCCCTCGTCCCTTGGGGTCTGCTTCCTCGGCTCTCTGGCAGCTGCACGAAGATGAGGAGATGGAACTGAGAGGAGGAGAAGTGCGTCTGCCCTGCTCTGTGCCTTCCACGCCTAATCCTGACTGCCTTTCACAGCTCTGCTCAAGCTGCCTCCTCAGAAAAGCACCCTCGATTCCTCCAGCCAAGGGCAGCTTCTCCCTTCCCTGGACTCAGCCCCATCACTTGATCCGGCCCCCAGAGGGCAGGCCTGGCGAGGCCTCTGCCTGAGAGGGGGCCCGTCACGCCTCACCTCCCCACCTGGCCTTGGTGCGACTGAGCTCAGGGCTCCTTACAGCCACAAGGCAGAGCATCACTCTGTCCTGGAAAATTCAGGAAAGGTGCAGAACGACCTTCCGTCGTCTCAGGAAGCCCTCCCCACCTGGGAGCCCTGACTGTTATATGCTCAGAGGAAAAACTGCGCCCCAGGAGGTAAAACCCCAAAGGCTTGCTCAATACCGATGGAGGCTGGGGGCCCGTCAGCGCTGTTATTACAATCCTGTTTCCTGACCTGCTTGTTCTCAAAGTTCACGGCTTTCTGGCAGCCACAGGGGACAGGACCATGGCATCTGTGAATGGCTAATGGAAGGCCAGGTAAAATGGGCCCGTATATGGTACTAGAAGCCCTGGAATGACAACGGTCCCCAACCGCTGCTCCCTCACCATGGAAGTGCCCCTGTCACAGGAGGCAGGGGTGTCCCGCAGGGCAAGGGGCTGTCCTGGGAGTGGGGAGGCTGGGGGATGGAGATTTCAGCAGGCCTCGGCAGATGTCCAGATTCGGATGGGAGACTGGCGGGAGAAATGGAAGATAAGGTGCTGGCCAGAAAAAGCACTGGCCTTGGACCTCAAGAAACCTGGGTTCTCGTCACAATAAGGACATTGACAAGCTGTGGGGCCTTGGCCAGTCAACTGACATCTCAGAGTCACTGAGTCCTCCTGAGTGGGTGGAGATAAAGGCACCTATTCTGTCCATCTGCTGTGAGTGTTAATAACAGTCAGGGAGAAGAGAACATTGCCTGTAATTTGGAGGAGGAGGCTGCCATGGACCTGGAGACCATGAGCCAGACCCAGAGACAGACAGATGACCAGTGACCAAATCCCCAGGGCTCAGGGACGAAGGAGTGGTTCTGCCAGGAATAACTACCAAGGTAGAAGCTGAGGCGTAGAGCTCTATGGTGTCTCATGGGGACAGGCTCAGGCACAACAGGCTCTCAGCAAATGGCGCCTTTACTGCTTCCAGCAGAAAGGGTCCAAAGGAGCAGGGCAAAAGGTCCCGTCTTGGCTGGATCCCCACGGAGTGTCAGGGGAGGGCAGCTCCCATGCCGCTCTTCGTGTCAGAGATGAGGGACAGCTCCACGGTCCAAGTGCTGAGCTTTTACACACTCCAGGGTGGGGCTCTGCCAATGAGCAGCCTTTGTGCCCTGGCTGGTTAAGATTTGACATCTCCCCTGGCAGCCTGCAGTCTATTGCTAAATAGAAACTTCCCAAACACCTGCACGCAAACAAGTGAGGGACAGGAGGGGAGTAGGCCATGGCTGGGAGATAGATGGGTGTGTCCTTGGCTTCCCCAATTTGAGGGAGTTGTCCTCTGCACTAGGTACGTGGGGGCTGGATTTTGGAGAAGTCTTCCAGTCTAGGGTTCCTTGCATACAAATGATCACTCCATGGAGGGGACCAGGGAGTGTAGAAAAGCAAAGAGGACATGGCAGACCACAGCGGTTGCTGAAGCTGGCTAGAGTTTATTGGGTGCATCTCCTCCCAGCTTTGTGTGCAGTGACTTCATGTTGAAAAGTAACTTGGAATGGGCTGTGGGGGCAGTATTTACACCATGGAAAACTGCAAACAATCAGGGCCTGTTTGCCAAGAGCTGGTTGTTAAACATTTTCCACTGTCCAAGGGCATCAAATTAGAAGGAAAAAGATAAAGGCCAGTAAAAGAGAGAAAACCAGAGACACAAGAGCAGAAGCAGGAGGGAGAATGCCCCTGAATTCTAGGCAGGAGAGATGGTCCAGAAGATAAGAATCTCTGTAGGTGGGGGGTAGAGGGTGGGGAGGGGGAAGAGTCTATCTCAGCCATCTGAGCTCTTGCTAGTGTGCTCCATGACTTTGTCATTCACTGCTGAGACTGGTGGCTTCCTCAAGGAGACACAGGGCTACCTTGGCGTGAGCTTCTGTAGGTGGACCACCTGGTCATGCACTGCCCACCTGGTCATGCACAGCCTACCTGGTTTTGCACAGCCCACCTGGTAACACACAGCCCACCTGGTCATGCACAGCCCTCCTGGTCACACACAGCCCATCTGGTCCTGGTCACGCAACCCACCTGGTAACACACAGCCCACCTGGTCATGCACAGCCCTCCTGGTCACACACAGCCCATCTGGTCCTGGTCACGCAACCCACCTGGTAACACACAGCCCACCTGGGCAGGCACAGCCCACCTGGTAACACACAGCCCACCTGGTCAGGCACAGCCCACCTGGTCAGGCATAGCCCACCTGGTCACACACAGCCCACCTGGGCAGGCACAGCCCACCTGGTAACACAGAGCCCACCTGGTAACACAGTCCACCTGGTAAGGCACAGCCCACCTGGTCACACACAGCCCACCTGGTCACGAAGCCCACCTGGTAACACACAGCCCTTCTGGTCACGCACAGCCCACCTGGTCAGGCACAGCCCACCTGGTCAGGCACAGCCCACCTCTTCCCGCACCACACAGTGCCCTGGCCTCACCATGGTAGTGATCTTGGACCTCTTCCTGACATTTTCTCTAAACCCCTGGCTCGTAAGGAAAATGAAGATACACTCAGAAAGCTATTTTCACAACATCCGAGTCCTCCTCTGACAATATTTATCCATAGATGCTAGAAAGACCTCAGCCTTCCTGGGAGCACAGACATGACAGCCATGTGAAGCAATCAGCAGCCTCATTTAGTAGCTGGGTAACACACAGACCACCCTCACCCCCATCACCTCAGCCTTGTGCTCTCACTGTTCTGGGAACATTCTCGATGGTTCCCCGACTGCGGGGCTTGTTCTCTGAGGAAAGCTGGCAAGCAGCAGTTACATTATGTATCTGCTCAGCACTCAGGCAAGAACCCATTATGTTCACGGATCATTATTGACATCCTGACATTTGTCATCTCCTTTCATAGCAGTTAAATCTTGCTTTATCTGCAAATGTCACCATGTCATTTATTCATGAAAGGGGCCACATTCCCAAAATAGAATGCTTCAGTTTAAAAGGGGAGCTTGGCTTTATTCACAGTGGGTAATCCTCAAAGAAACTTTACTGCTGATAAATGCTTTCTTATTGGAGTTTCTTGGCCTTAAATGACATCCTCAAATGTAGAATGCAGTTCTGTGTTTGTGGAAATAAAATCCGAATGTTTAACGAGAGGAAATTGTTGAGATTAGAAAAAGTGGAGCTTTTTTGTTGCCATATTTAGCAAGTTAGCTATATACAGATTTGCATTTATTGGGAGTCAGCCATGATTTTAATAAGATTGTTCTGCTTCTGGAAACATGCCTGTGGCCTTTTTGAATCATTTATGCCCACAGAAACCTCAATGACATCATGGGTTTATCCCTTAGCTGGGGATGTCAGGAAGAGGAACCCAGCAAACTTTGTGCTCATTCCTTTTACCCTCAGAATCCAGAATACTGCCTGGGGAAGGTGAGCGACTCACCTCCAGCATCTCTGCTCGCAGGAGGACGTGTTCCCTTTCCTTTATGAAGCTTGCTCAAGGTTCACTTTAAGTAGGATGACCATATAATTTATCATCCAAACCCAGACACTATTCTGCGGGTGAAGGAGGCACTAAAAATAATTAACAGGTATTAACTGATCTACAACAACCATGAACACAGATGAAACAGGACAGATAGGCCACCCCAACTTTAAGGTTTTATCAACTGTATCATTGAGAGGTTTCCATCCACCAGCAGCTAATTAACTATCACATGGCAAAGGCTTCTCTCTTGCTGGGATGGGGTCCTGCAGCTTTCTGACTTGAATTCACTTTCTAATCCAGTGGTTCTGAAAGTGTGGTCCATGAACGGAAATGGCCTGAAGAGGCTGATCAACATGCCGGGGCCTGGGGCCTACGTCGCATCTATTAAATCAGAATCTCCAAGGATGGGACCCAGGCACCTGCGCTTGAAGCCTCCTCCCAGGTAATCCTGATGCACAGGTAAACCTTATGCACTCTGAAATTTGAGAGCTAACTCTTCTAATCCAAATAGTAATAGGAGGGAGGTGGGTAGATGAGGATTGTATGTTTATAACGTAAATGGAGCAAAGTTCTACTACAAGGTGTTAGGAATGTGGCAATAAATGGGAAAATTTAACTAACATAATTTATAGACTATAGTTAACAATATTGTAGTGTTTTTGTAGCAAAAGCAAAGAATGTACTATATTAATGCTAAAGGTGAAAAAAAGAATATGGGGTCTGGTTTTGTGAAATATGAGTGTGATTAAGTATTTTTTTCTCTTTTCCATTTTTTTCATTAATAAGGAGACCTTGACTATGTCATTTAACTAATCTGTGTTCATCTGTGTATCTTTCTGAACACTGGAGGAACAAATGAGTTGGTTGCTGGAATCAGATGAGATAAAAGTGCCTGGACAGGAGTCGATGTGGCTCAGTGGTTGAGCGCAAGCTTCCCATACAAGGTAGGTC
>JAQZBX010020298.1:0-23260 GCA_029593785.1 Cabassous unicinctus
CTGCCAGGGCTGAGACAAAGAACAGCTTAAGCTACAGCTAGCCTTCTTCAAGGAAGTAAGAGAGTTTGCGCCAAAAGCACCCCCTCCGCGCCTAAAGCATTTCTGCCACCTACCCTAGCAACTGCAGCCACCAATCCTAAACTGCCACCCATCCTTAGGTCCACCAATCCTCACCCTCCTCCTTTAGAGTATATATACCCTGCCCCTTCAATAAACTTTTGCAGCTTGATCAGAATCCTGTCTTGCTGTCATTCTTCACGTCTGTTGTCCCATACCATTCTTTTCTTCACAGGTCCTGAGCCCCAGTTGATCATCCCGCGGGTCGGGAAAATTTTCAATTTACTTATTGAATTTATTCCTCAGATACTTAAAGCTTCCAGACTTTTCCTTTGGTGGTTAAGCCCTGAAATGCAGAGGTATCAGTCCCTCCAAGAAAGACAACCAGGAACTCTTGAGTGACTTCAGTTCCAAGCTAAGCACTCCTATTCCTCACATCCTAAATTATGACTTTAATCAGCATGAACCTACCAGAGTGGTCACCATCCTGAATCCCATGAGGTTGAGGGAAACTCAAAGAGGGAATGAAACATTGGAAACTCCTCCCTTTCTCTGCCTTTATCACAAGTTTTTTTGACTCTCCTTTTCTGTGTTTGCCAACAAACTGCTTGATACAGGTAGAAACAGGCATAGATTGGTCTGTAAAAATTCCTCAGCCAAATCATGCACTTTCTGACAATATAACCTATAGTAACTTAATGACATGTGTTCTGTTTAATCTCCACCCTCTCATCATACTAAAAATACCATTTTCTAATCATGCAGTGTCCATCTAGCCCTGCCTCTAACCCTCCTTCATCTCACACCACCCCAATGTTACATCATCCCAACTTCCTAATCCATCCCCACTCTAGCCCATTAAAAACCCTGCTCCTCTCCCAGCTTGGGGAGACAGATTTGAGGCTTACCTTCTCTATCCTTCCTGGCTGACTTTGCAATAAATCCCTTGTTTTCTCAAAATCCCAGTGTCATGCTTTTGGTTTCTGTACACATAGTGTGGCATTACAAGAGAAGAGCAGTAAAATAATGCTCTTTTTTTGAATTTTAAAATGTTATTTTTAACTCATTCACTATTGGTGGGAATATGGAATGGTTCAGTCACTGTGGAGGACCATTTGGTGGTTGCTCAGGAAGCTAAGTATAGAATTTCCATATGATCCAGCAATCCAATTACCAGGAATATATCCAGAAGTGTTAAGAGCAGGGACACAAAAAGACATATGTACACCATTGTTCATAGTGGTTTTATTCACAATTGCCAAAAGATGGAAACAACCCAAGTCCATCAACTTAAGAATGGGTAAACAAAATATGGTATAAACATACAATGGAATATTATTCAACTGTAAGAAGAAAAGAAGTATTGACACACATGACAGCATGGATGTACCTCAAGGGCTTTTTGTTGAGTGAAGTAAGCCAGTCACTAAAGGACAAATGTTGCAGCATCTCATTGATATGCGCTAAGGATATTGAGCAGGCTCACAGAGGTAGAGTCTGGAAGAGAGATTACCAGAAGATAGAAAAGGAGTAAAAAGTGGTGAGCTGATGCTCAAGCTGGGCAGAACCTATTATAAGGTTGATGGTGGTGGTTTGGCAGTGGATGGAGGTGATTGTTGTGTAACAATGTGAGTGTGATAGATGGCACTGGAGTGTGAGTGTGAGCAAGGTTGGGGGATTTGAGCTATCCACAATGCTGGTGGGAGGCAAGGAGGATCAGATAATTGAATGTTTGGCTCAGGGAACTCTGAATAGGCTGAGGATTTTGGTTGAGAATACAATTGTGGGAATGTTCTTTTCAGAATATATGGCAGGGAAGTGTCACTGGTGCAAAGTGTTGGTGTCAGGGAAATGTTGGGAAGGATGCACCTGGGGAATGCCTCTATGGGATATGAATGCATTCATGTGGTCATAAGTGTGTTTTGTCAGTGGGTGGAGACCCAAACAGTAGCAAACAAAATATTAAACTCCCATCCTGAGGAGCTGTATTAGTCAGGGTCCTCTAGGGAACAGAATTAACAGGAAATATCTATATATAATATGATATTTTATAGGAGTCTCTCACATGAAAGTGGGGATGCACAAGTCCAGTTTCTGCAGGCAGGATGCAAACCAGGAGCTCTGATGAAAGTCCAATGAAGGTCCTTGATGAGTTTGGCTGTCCAAAGATGAGCTGGGAAATTCTCCCTGAATACTGAAATCACTTTCCTTTTAAGGTATTCAACTGATTGGATAAAACATACTCATTGCTGACTGCAAACTTCCTGGTTGATCATAGATGTAATCAGCCATGTATGCAGTAAACTCACTAATGGCTAAAGCCCATAAATGTTCTTTTATTACAATTAGCACAGTGCTTGCTTGACCAAACAACTGGGCACAATTTCTTGGCCAGGTTGACACATTAGCCTAACCATCACAGTCCAACCCTTGTCAACTTAGCAACCATACACATTACCTTAAACCATACTTGTCTCTAAGTAAAAACAATAACAGACATGCATACATATATATTTCCACCAAAAACGTTCAAATCTCCTGGGTAGAAATGGAAAGACATTAATTCCCTACAGAATTTTGTGCAAGTCCTTAGGTAATATTCAGTCTTAAAGGTGACATCCTTAAATATTATGACATGAAACTAATACAACTTGTCATATGATAAGGGAAAAGGTTGGGGAACAAATGAAGGAATTTGTTTTATGTACATATACAATCTTACTTAGAACAAAACAAGGAAGAAAGATTCATGACTATTACTGTCTTTGTTTCTGTAACTGGTCATGTGATCGTACTTTATATTCATCGCTAACTTCTTCCACTACCCATTCTATGTTCCTGTTACCCTCAGCAAGACCTTCAGCTGGTCATGGTTCTTTGCCAAATGGGTTGACCCAAACTTTGATTCCTGAAAATTCTGGGCCATTGTTAGTCATACTTGGATTGGGTTGACACAATTTTCCATTGACTTTAATCACAGGGCATGGCAGTACTAAGAGATGCCCTAGAGGAGCTTCCGTATTCCAGGCAAACTCTTCTTTACCTCCATTGTGTAGGTTCAGGCCTATTAATCCTTGATAGTCAAGATCAATCACCCCAGCCAGTACACTAATTTCCTTCTTTGATTGTTGGTTCAGAGGTAAGAGGAGCCAAAAGTGGCCAGGTGTCAGTCTCATCTTCCAGTTCAATGGAATCATTGTTGTGTCTCCAGGTGGCAGCACACCTCCTTTTGAAACTAAGACCTGTAGATCAGCAGAGCTTATGGTTACAGGGACAGGAAGCAAAAATTTTCCTAGTTGGCCACTAGGGGTAATAGTGAGTGGTGCCACTCTCATTCCCATCCCTTTTTCCTGGACCTATGAATCCTGGCTATAAGATAAACAACATCATAGAGTGGATGCTGATTTAGAGCATGTTCTATCCTGAAGAACATGGCCCCAGCCTTGCAAGGTATTGCCACCTAGTTGGCACTGTAACTGAGTCTTCAAAAGGCCATTCCATGGTTCTTTCAATTCAGCTTCTTCAGGGTGATGGGGAACATGGTAAGACCAGTGAATTCCCTGGACATGTGCCCAACCCACACATCATTTCCTGGGAAATGGCTTCCTTGAACACAAGAAATGCTGTGTAGAATGCCATGGTGGTAGATAAGACATTTTGTAAGTCCATGGATGGTAGTTTTGGAAGAAGAATTGAGGGCAGGAAATGCAAACCCATATCTGGAGTATGTTTCTACTCCTGTTAAAACAAATTGCTTCACCTTCCATGGTGGAAGTGGTGCAATGTAGTCAACCTGTCACCAGGTAGCAGACTGATCACCTCAGGGCATGTGTCCTATTGGAGGCTGAGTGTGGGTCTTTGCTGTTTGCAGACTGGACACTCAGCAGTGGCTGAAGCCAAGTCAGTCTTGGTGAAGAGAAGTCCATGTTGCTGAGCCCATGCATAACCTCCATCCTCACCTCCATGGCCACTTTTTTCATGAGCCCGTTGGGCAATGACAGGAGTGGCTGGGAAAAGATTCTAGCTTTTCCCCAGCAAACATCATTATACCTTTTGACTTCACAAAACTCTGTTAAGGTGTTGTAAACACTCTCACCCAGATCTTTGCTTCTTTTAAGAATGGAAGTAGGGGAATCCAGTGATGATATTTTGCCTATCTCCATTGCCAACTCATGCCATGTACTATTAGTGGCCTCTTCCTTACTGGAAACAGAGTCATTATTTCCCTTGAATCCAATTAGAGTACAGAGCCAAATGCAAAACTCCCAGAACCACCTCAGACATCCCATGTTTAAGATTCCATTCCTCAAGACCCTTTCTTTGTACCAAGCTGTACTAGTCAGGGTCCTCTAGGGAACAGAATCAACAGGAAATATCTGTCAATAGTATGAGATTTTATAAGAGTTTCTCACATGACCATGGGGATGCAGAAGTCCAGTTTCTGCAGGCAGGCTGCAAACCAGGGCCTCTGATGAAAGTCCAATGAAGGTCCTTAATGAGTTTCAGGAGATGTTGGCTGTCAAAAGATGAGCTGGGAAATTCTCCCTGAATGCTGAAATCACTTCCCTTTTAAGGCATTCAAGTGATTGGATAAAACATCACTCATTGCTGACTACAACCTCCCTGGTTGGTCATAGATGTTTTTAGCCATCTATGCAGTAAAGTCACTGATGAATAAAGCCCATAAATATCCTTTTATTATAATTAGACCAGTGCTTTCTTGACTGAACAACTGGGCACAATTACCTGGCTGAGTTGACACAGTAGCATAACCATAACAGGAGTCCTGCTAGTTTCTTAAATAGAGTGGCAAAAATCTCTGGAGTATATAAGCAGGGCCTAATAAAATAAAAAAGGTCAATATGCCAAGATTTTGATGTCAATGCTTGTACTTATGAACCTTATTCTTGTAAAACTTGATACTTTGCCTAATAATAAACAATGCCTATGAGTTACCTCCTGAAAACCTCCTTGGTAACCAAATGTGGCCTCTCTATAAGCCATCAGTAAATAAACTCACTACCTTCACCCTGGCACAGGACATGACTCCCAGGGTCAACCTCCCTGGCACAAAAGGATTAATACCAAACAACAACTAATGATGCATTTGGAAAGACCTGGACCAAAAGGGGGAAACATTAAATACAAAAGAATTTTTACAGCTAAGAAATTTCAAAATGAGTCAGGAGGTCATTCCTGAGCTTAAACTTGTGTATGTCTCAAGCAGATCTCACTGACTGTCATTGGGAACAAAACCTCAAACAGGACTCTAGAGACAACCTGACACTAAAGGCAAGGCACAAAACCCCATGATATAAGCACCCCATCCATGGGCTTTATTTTGGAATGTATGATAATCTATCTCCTCAATATAGCAGAGCTAGAATCATTTAAAATTACTCTACATATGGTTCTTATGTCTCTTTTATTACACGCAATATTTTATCAATATACCAATTAAATATAAGTCTCAGAGTCTTAAGTTTTCAGTATGTTCATATGCTGGCTGAGCACTGAATCTCAGGAGAGTTGTGGCCAACACCTACTCTCAGTTCTTTTGACTTGCCCAGGACAACTAATGCTCTGTAACAGGTGATTCACAACAATGAAAGGTGTCAGTGGAAGGGTGATGTATGGGATCCCAGTATGATGTTATGCATATTTATTTTGTAAGTTCACAACTTTTACTATACATTTATTTATGTTCATGTATGAATGATATACTTCAATAAAATGTATATTAAAATATTTTGATGATGGACAAGTTTCATACTAAAAAACAAATAGTTTATATAACTGCAAGCAAGACAGTTTCTTCTATCTTCCGCATAATATCTAAGCTACCTCTCAATCTGAAGCAGAGCAAACATCATCTCAAATTCTTCTAGATCAAGGAAAGAACAAAATATAAGGTGTGCAACCATGGACAAAGTCAATTTATTTTGATTGTAGATATTAGCGTGAGGGGAAGGAGGTAATTGTGACACTGATATAAAGATAGTGGTTACTAGAGTTTCTTAGGAGAAGGGAAGGGAAGAATAGCGGATTGAAGGGCATTTTTAAAGCATTGGAGTTTTTCTGTTTGATACTGCAATGACTGACACATGACATTACACATTTGTGAAAACATATAAAACACTACATCATAAAGTGTAAGCCATAATGCAAATTATAGAACATGGTTAGGAGCAATGCCACAATATTTGCTAATCAACTGTAACAAATGTGCCACACTAATGTAAGAGGTTATTAACAGTGGAAAATGGGGTTGGAGGAGGGGGAGAATTATATGGAAAACCCCTATTGATGAAAACTTCTTTAATCATGCCTTTGGTAAATTCTATAAAAAGTTTAAAATAAAGACATTTTAAAACTTGAAAAAAATGTTTTTAAAGGTTATCTGCTTTATTACCCTATTTCCTAGACATTTATAATTATTAATTACTATTGTAGCTGCTTCCCATTTTGTATTAAATTTTCTAACTAGAAAAATGGAAAACCTTATTATTACAAACAACACTAATGCAGAAGCTGACAAAAGAGTTGCAGAAAAAAATAGAGTTTAGTATCTCCCATGTATATCAACACAAAATCCTAATGGGGACATTTTATATGAAATTCAAGACTAAAAAGAAAAATGCATCATAGTCATGTGAAATTTATTTCATAATTCAAGAGTGTTTCAATAGATCAAAATTCCAAATGATGAAAAGAGGAAGGAAACATTCAGGAAATAATATTGAAATTAAAATACATTACTGATTTTGGAAAACACTTTTTGAGATAGAAGGGAACAGCAGGGGAATTTAACCAATAAGGCAATAATATTTAGTTGAGAATAAAATGTAGTGTCATATTTATTAGGGAAACATTCATAAAAATTATTTATTATTTTTTGATTTTCCAGAGAAAATTTTAATTTAGGGTTTTCCAGAGAATTAACCAATAGAGGGGGATGGGGAGAGAGAGAGAGAGAGAGAGAGAGAGAGAGAGAGAGAGAGAGAGAGAGAGAGAGAGAGAAACAGATGCATATACAAGATATATTAATTTGAAGAAATTGACTCTTGCAAATATGGGGGTTAGCATGTTAAAAATCTTTAAGTCAGGTCAGATTTGATGCTGCTGACTTGAGGTAGAATGCCTTCTTCTCTGGGAAATGTCAATTTTGCTGCTAAATTTTTCCAGTGATTAGATAACGGCCACCAAATTAGTGAGGACAATCCCCTGAAATCAACTGAATGCAGATGCTAACCATATTTTAAAAATATCTTCACAGCAACACCTATATTAGTGTTGATACTATATCCTAGAGATGGTAAATCATAAAACTAAACAAGACAACTATCAAATGCAATTTTAAAACAGTCATTGGATAACAATTCTGAAAAATGGACCTAACTAACTTTGTAAAGTAAGAGTCAAGTGAAATTAAAATTTTAGTCATTTAATCCATTTTTTCCTTCTTTCAAGTTGAGACAAAATAAACAATTACAATCTTTAAAACAAGGTCCAGTAGTTCCCTTTCCCTCCCAACACATATAGATATACAGACACACACACACACAGAGGCACACATTTTCTTGTACTTGGAATAGACAATAATACTTCACTAATCAGAATTAAAAGATGATAATTTACCCACAGCTCCACTACCAAAAAACCCAAATCTTTTACTTCATTATTTATTTTCAAATGTCCATTTTACTTCTTATTTTTTACATTCCAGTGTTGCATATTGCAACAAATTTATATACCATTACTGTGTATAGGTATGTTTTACCATTATAACTATCATATTTTCATAGTATTCGATGGAATTCATCACATTTAGCCATTTAGCCATTCAAATGTTTTATTTAGATAAGTTGTTTCCAACTTATTTCTCATAACTAATATTGAAAATTGAAGTTTTGCTCTTCATAATTCCAATGAATCGTGTTGCTGAATCAAAGAATATAAAAGGTTCCAGTCTGTTGAACACCATACTGCTTTAAAAAATATATTGAATATTTTATGTGGTCTTTAGTAACATATTTCCATGTTGCATCTCCTTCATGTCCATAAGATTTTATTAATTCATGCAACAAATATTCACAGAGAACATATTAGGTGATTGAAATCATAATAAACACCTGAACACAAAAGAATATCAAGTATACACAGCATTGTATAATGTAGGGATTTTTTTTTGCTATTGCACAAAATTTTTTCCATTCACAATATTTTTAATTTGTGATAATTCAAGACATGTTTATAATTATTCATATATTTTGTTATCAAATCATAATTTTGCATTTTGTTTTTCAAATTTTATTGAAATTTTTAAAATATCAGAACTTTGTCTTTTAGATTGGCAAAAACATTTTTCTCAGTCCTTCTTTAACTCTGTTTCTCAAGGTAGTTTTTTCTAAGCAATCCTTATATCAATTAAGTTGGATATATATATATATAAAGGGTGTGACAACAGTGCTTAACCAGTCTAGGCTATCAAGACTTAATCTGAAATGGACAATTGTAAAACTATTCAATCCACTTGAAATAACATATAAATCATATTATTTTCTTTTTTATGTTGTACATTGATTAAACCTTTTAACACAGTTTCTGAAATATTTCATTTAACTATTATTTTAATCAGTCTACTTTATCACAAAAGGAACATATCTGCTTTTATTTCTCTTCCTATCCTTTCAATTCCTTTTCATTCATTTGCATTTAAATATTTATGCTAGTAAAATAATATTTAATTATTTTTTTTGCAATAACTTGGGTAGTATATACATTCATATGTTTATAAAATATTCTCTTACATTCTTAATTAAAAATTAACTTTAATCTATTTATGCATTCAAAGATATATCCTGTTTGTCATTGTCATCATTCTACCACTTAAAATTTATAAATTAGTTTGGGAAATGTTATGCCCTTTAAAATTTATAGTTGTTTTCCCCCAATAATAGCTAAAATTTTTTCCTTGCACCAAATAAAATTTTGTTAATTCTCTTTGTAAAAGTAACTCATATTTCTCAATAGTCTTACTCTATGATTTCATATATGTGTTGTTCATATGAAAAGATTACAAAGATTATATGCATTCTTGGATATCCCCTTTTTGAGACAATCTCAGATAGGATAAATTGAGGGTAATTTTGAGAATAAAACTTGTCAGTTTCAATCTGGGAAGAGCCACATCAAAGGAAACCCAGCTGTGCTGACTTGCCAGGCCCAGGGGTCTCAGGTTTACTTGCCATGAGTTGCCCTAAACCCCTTATGGGCACTGATGCTGAGTTGATATTTATGGCTCCATGGTGCCTGCTATGGAAGGGAAAATTGGAGATGTGGAGCAGGCTGGAGCAAGATGTGGAGACACAGAGTTGTGCCTCCAACAGATACCAAGGTGAGACTTAGTCACCCATTGAACACCCCTAGGGTCTGATCAACAAAGGGTGGTAAACTCATGAATTATTCCAGTGGAAGACACCACCTGCCAATGCCAGCAGAGCAAGCAGCAACCAGTCTTCCAAAAGACATTGCTTGAAAGCCAGAGACTAAGGACAACACTTCCAAAATGAGGTTGTATCCCTCCCACAGGAGTGTACACGGGTTTCTCTCCTTCATATGCATGAACACCTCTTATTAGAAAAAGGAAGAGTGGGAGACTCTCTCCAAAAATAAATATTTTTTATCAGAGGATAAACTGAATACATCCTAAAAGGACTTTTAAAAGTATCTGCTTGGAATAAGATTAAGATGGATTTCACATTTAGTTAATATTTCTGACAAGGTCTCAGGAGGAAGATAAGATTAACTAAGACAAATAACATGGCCATGCTTTTCTTTTTTAAAGAAACTTAGATTACATAAATGTTACATAAAAAATGTAGGGGTTCTCATATGCCCCACTCTTTACCCCTCCCACAGTTTCCCACATTAACAACATCCTTCATTAGTATGACATGCTTGTTACAATTGATAAACACGTATTGGAGCACTGCCACAAAGTGTGGATTATAGTTTAAATTATATTTTAAATTCTCTCCTGAACAATTTGTAAATTAGGACAAGATATATAATGATCTTTATCTGTCATTGCAATGGCATTCATGACAATTACATTATCCCCAAAATGTCCCCATATTACACCTATTTTTCACTCACCCTTCCCTCAGAAACTCCAGTGGCCAGTGCCTCCACATCAATTATAGAATTTCTTCCATTGCTAGAGTAACATTAAGAGTGTACTAGAATAACAGAAAGTCTACTCCAATCTATTATTCATTCCTCAATCCTGAGGATTCTGGAATGATAATGCCCATTCTGCTTCTAATTGGGAGGGGACTTAGATCCCTTGGGGCAGATGGATGGAACCATCTTGTTTACAGTTGTAGACTCTGTTTCTTGGGATGGTCATTGCCATCATCATTTCCTTGTTAGTTGTCCTGGGTGAATCCCATGAACTAAAGAGTATGTGTTGCAGCACTATTGAGATTCAGGTCCCAACTGGCACATGGACAGTCCAAAGATTTAATTCTCTTGGGTTTACACCTATCATACTATATCTGATATAGGTTAAAGAAGAGGAAGAAGAGCCATGTGTAGGGGAACCATAAGTGACTCCAACTCTGTCACAGTGGGAAGCATAAATTCCCAAGTAGGACCAACTGGCAGGGCACCAAATTGATGCACTCATATTGGAGCACTGCCACAAAATGTGATAAACCCATATTGGAGCACTGCCACAAAGTGTGGATTATAGTTAAAATTATAGCTGTCTGACTTGACTATACTTTATGGATATCTCTGCTATTTGAGGCAATATTTACTTTGGGTGACAATGAGAACCTGCTGAGATGTGCATAAGCATAACCTCTGGAATGACCTCCCTACTCACTTTGAAGTCTCTTAACATATAAACTCATTTGTCTTTACCCTTTACCCCTTTTGGCCAATGTCTTTTTCCAATTCCATTGCTAGTTGGTGATTTTGTTAGTAATTTCTTGGTGCCAGGGAAGCTTATCATGAGAGTCATGTCCCATGTTGGGGGAAGGTAGTGCATTTATATGCTGAGTTTGGCTTAGAGAGGGGTCACATTTGAGTAACAAGGATGTTCTCAAGAGGGAACTCTTAGGCATCATATAATATTAGGCTAACTTTCAATTTCAAAAGTAAAGGTTCATAAGTACAGTCATAAATATCAAGGGCCTGTCAATTGTCCATCCTCTGTCACTAGTCACTGCCCCTGTACTCATGTGGCTCTTGCTGTCCCATTAAAGAATGTGGCAGAGCTCCCCAGGATGGGAATTTGATATTCTTTCAGTTATTTTGTGGCTCCCCACCGTGAGTGTGACCTATGGACACTTGAACACATTGATATGGCTTATAGGTATGCCCCACGTGAAATTCCTCCCATGCATTTCCCATCACTGACACCCCACCCCAATGGTACACTCCTGCCACAGTTGTAACCCTTTGGTGATCCAAACTACTGAAAAATGAAGCTAAGTAAATAACCAAATAAAATTGAAAAGAAAATGAAATAATTATGATAGTTTTAAAAATAAAAATAAAATACAAATTTTTTAAAAAAATCTTTAGTAATAAAAAGTAATTTAAAAATTATAAAATAAAAAAAATTGACATTATGCTTTTCATCACTATAAGATCTGTTATCATGTATGTACAGTGAAATTTTCTTCTATATATTCTCCCAGTGTCTTATTTTTCATTTTGTCTTCAAAGAGCTTAGGATACTGAAAAGTCATGTAGAGAATATAGGGGATTCCCATATACCCAATTTCCTCCCCCTTTTCCCCTTTCCCCTATTAATATCATTTTACATGTGTATGGTTCATTTGTTACAAATGATGTATAAATTTTGAAACAATGCTATTAATCATGGTCAATGATTTACATTACAGTTTATATTTTGGACTGTACACTTTTTTTAATATAGTTTTTTATTCCTTTAAAAGTTACTTAGATTACATAAATGTTAAATAAAAAATATAGGGATTCCCATATGCCCTGCTCCCAACCCTTCCTACATTTCCCCACATTAACAACATCTTTCATTACTGTGATACATTTGGTACTACTGCCGAACACATTTTGGAGCATTGCCACTAAGCATGGATTATAGTTTACATTGTAGTTTTCACTCTCTCCTGCAAATCTTTGTAAGTTATGGCAAAATATATAATGGCTTGTATCTGTCATTGCAATGTCATTCAGGACAATTTCCCAGTCCTGAAAATGTTCCCATATTACACCTGTTTTTCCCTCTGCCTCTCCTTGGAACCTCCAGGGGCCACTGCCTCCACATCAATGATAAGAGTTCTTCCATTGCTAAAATCACAATAAGTCTATACTATAATACCAGTAAGTCTACTCTAGTCCATCATTTTCCCAATCCTGAGGATTCTGGATGGACCATAATTTTTATAAATTTTGTTGAAATTTAACATGGAATGTATCCATCATTGCAAGATCATGTAGAACATTTCCATCACCCCCAAAATGTCCAATGTTCCATCTATTCTATTCCTGCCTTCTCCTCCCCACGGGACCCATGGGCAACCACCAAACTCCATTCATTGATGAAAAAGATTCATAGTTATTGGCAACAACATTGAGGGCTTGACATACTGGCCTGAATGCCCATATTAGGCACTATCTATGCTCTCAAGATACTCCCACCCTTCTATATGAGAACATAGCAGGATTCCACAGGATGGATGTCCAACACCTTCCTGTTCATTATGTCGGTCTCCACCCACTGATACAACACACTATGCCATGATGAACACTCACACACTCCCAAGAAGTCTGCTCCAGATGCTCCCTGTCCTGAATGACTCATACATACAACACCCTAAGCCAGTAAAGTTACATTACCATATTTGCCAAAAGAGCATTCCCAACATTGTAGTTTAAACCACAAACCCACAAATCCCCATAGTTCACCTGCTCCCTACCCCAAACCTTCCCCCAGTTCCATGGACAGTCCAAGCCACCCTCCCAACCTACCCCACACACAGACTAACACCACTAAACCCAATACCCAATAGTATCACTGCACCAGAGACATGCTCATCCACTGCGCAACTACACCCTTCCAACTTATCGTAGATTTTACCCATATGTGCATTGGCTCACAAGCATCTCCCTTTCTGTCTCCTGTAAACCTATCTTCCAGATTCTTCCTATCTTACAGACTGTAGCTATGTGAGTTTACTCAATTTGCTTAATTCATATCAGGGAGGTCACACAATATTTGTCCTTCCATGCCTGGCTTGCTTCACTTAATAAAAGGTCTTCAAGATTTCTCCATGTTATCCCATATGATAATAATGCATTCCTTCTTACAGCTGATTAATATCCCATTGTATGTATATACCACAATTTGCTTATCCATTCTTCTGTTGATGGACATTTGGGTTGCTTCCAACTTTTGGCAATAGTGAATAATGCTGCTGTAAACATTGGTGTCCATATATCTGTTCGTGTCCCTGCTTTCAAATGTTCTGGGTATATACCAAGCAGTGAGATTTCTGGATCATATGGCAGTTCTATAGGTACCTTCCTGAGGAACTGCCAAACTCTCCTGCACAAAGGCTGAACTATTTTACTTTCCCACCAGCAGTGTTCCCATTCCTCCACATCCTCTCCAATATTTGTAGTACTCTGTTTTTTTTTCATAACTGCCAATCTACTGGGTGTAAGATGTCTCATTGTAGTTTTGATTTGTATTTCCTTAATAACTAGTGATGTTCAGCATATTTTCATGTGCTCTTTAGCCATTTTTATTTCTTCTTTGGAAAAATGCCTATTCAAGTAACTTGCCCATTTTTAAAATGTGTTATTTGTGTTTTTATTTTTGAGATGTAGGTTTTCTTTTATATGCTGGATATTAGGGTCCTGCCAGATATATGGTTACCAAATAATTTCTCCCATTGAGTAGGCTGCCTTATCACTTTCTTGACAAACTCCTTTGAGATGTAAAAGTTTTTTGGAAATCTCATTTATTTTTTCTTTTGTTGCTTCTGCTTTGGGTGTAAAGTTTATGAAACCATTTCCTAATACAGTATCCTGTAGATACATCTCTACATTATCTTCCAAGATCTTTAAGGCCTTGACTCTTATATTTAGATCTTTTATCCTTCTTGATTTAATTTTTGTATAAGGTGTGAGATGATGTTCCTTTCTCATTCTTTTGGATTTGAATATCCAGTTCTCAAAGCACCATTTGTTGAAGAGGCCATTCTCTCCCAATTGAATGGCCTTGGTGGTCTTATTGAATATCAGTTGACTGTATATTCAAGAATCTATATCAGAACTCTCAATTCAATTCCATTGTGCAGTATGTCTGTCCTTGTCCCAATACCATGCAGATTTGGCCACTGTAGATTTGTAGTATGTTTTAAAGTCAGGTAGTGTGATTCCTTCAATTTCCTTTTTCAATATGCCTTTCACTATTCAAGGCCTCATGCCCTTCCAAATAAATTTCATAGTTACCTTTTTACATTCAGTAAAAAGAAAAAAAAATTGCTGTGGTAAATCTCATTGCAATTATGTGACCTCTCTAAATCAGTTTGGGTAGCATAGACATCTTAATGATGTTTATTCTTCCTTTCCATGAACGGGGAATATCCATTTGTATAGATCTTTGATTTCCTTTAACAGTGCTGTGTAGTTTTCTGTGTAGAAGTCATTTACATCTTTAGGTGAATTTATTCCTAAGTATTTTATTCTTTTAGTTGTTATTTTAAGTGGAATTTTTTCTTGATTTCCTGCTGAGAATGCTCATTTTTCATGTACAGAAAAGATACTTATTTTTGCAGTTAATCTTATAACCTGTAACTTTACTGAATTCATTTACATGCTCTAGAAGCTTTGTTGTAGATATCTCAGGGCTTTTGAGGTATAAGATTATGTCATCATATACCTAGTGAAATTTTTCTTCTTTCTTTCTAATTTGGGTGTCTTTTATATCTTTTTCTTTCCTTAGTACTCAAGTAAGTACATCTAACACAATGTTAAATAAGAGCATTGACAGTGAGCATCCTTGTCTTGTTCCCAATCTTAGAGGGAAAGCTTTTAGGTTTCATCCTTGAATATGATGTTAGTTGTGGGCTTTTCATATATACCATTTATCATGTTGAGGAAGTTTCCTTTTATTCCTATCTTTTGAAGTGTGTTTATCAGGAAATGGTGCTGTATTTTGTAGAATGATTTTTTGCATCTATAGAAATGGCCAAGTGAGTTTTTTCTTTCAGTCTGTTTATGTGGTGTATTACATTGATTGATTTTCTTATGTTGAACCATCCTTTCATACCAGGGATGAAACCCCCTAGGTCATGGTGTATAATTCATTTGAATTGTTTTTGAAAATGATTAGCTAGTATTTTGTTGAGGATTTTAGCATCTAGGGTCATTAGAGAGATGGTCTATAATTTTCCTTTCATATGGCATTTATTTTTGTCTTTGGTATTAGGGTGATGTTGGCATAATAGAATGAATTAGACAATGTTCCATCTACTTCTATTTTTGGTAGAGTTTAAGCAGGATATGTGTTAGTTTTTTGGGGAATATTTGGTAGAAGTCAGCTGTGAAGCCATGTGGTCCTGGGATTTTCTTAGTTGGGAGGTTTTTGATGAGCTATTCAATGTTGATACTTGTGATTGCTCTGTTGAGTTCATCAATTTCTTCTTTCATCAATGTAGGCTGCTTGTGTGTTTTTAGGAATTTGCCCATTTCCTCTAAATGATCCATTTTCTTGGAATACAATTTTGAAAGTATCATAATACCCTTTATTTCAGTGGGGTCAGTGGCGATATCCCTTTCCTTGTTGCTTATTTTTGTATTTGCATTTTTTATCTTTTTTTTTGTTAGTCTAGCTAAGATATTGTCAATTTTTGTCTTCTCAAATAATCAGTTTTTGATTTTTTTTCTAATGCTCTCTTACTTTCAATTTCATGTAGCTCTGCTATAATCATTGTTATTTCTTTCTTTCTACTTCCTTTTGGGTTAGTTTGTTGTTCACTTTGAGTTCTTCAAGGTGTGAAGATGGGTCTTTGATTTTAGCTCTTTCTTCTTTTTTAATATAGGTATTTATGGTTATGAATTTCCCTCTCAGTACAGCTTTATCTGCATCTCATAGGTTTTGATACTTTGTGTGGTTAGTTTCATTCATTTCAAAGTAGTTACTGATTTCTTTTGCAATTTCCTTCTTAATCCACTGCTTTTCTATGAGTGTGTTATTTAAGTGCCATATTTTGTGCCTAATCTACTTCTCTGCCCCTTACTTATTTCCAACTTCATTCCATTGTAGTCAGAGTAATTACTTTGTATAATTTCAGTCTTTCTGAATTAATTGAGTGTTTTTCTGTGCCCTAGCATGTGGTCTATCCTGGAGAATCATCCAAGTGCATTCAAGAAGAATGTGCCTCCTGCTGTATTTTGTTGTAATGTTTCATATATGTCTATGAGGTCCAGATCCTGTAATGTATTACTCAAGGGTTTTTTTCGTTATTGATTCTCTGTCAAGATGTTCTGTCTAATGGTGATAACAATGTATTAAAGTCTTCCTCTATAATTGTAGGTGCTTCTATTTCTCCCCTTAGTTTTTCAAATGTTTGCTTCATGTATTTTGAGGCATGCTGGTTAGATGTATAAATGTTTATGATTGTTCTTTCTTCTTGATAGATTACCCCCTCTATTAATATATAGTGTCATTTTTGTCTCTTACAATAGTTTTGCATTTAAAGCCTATTTGTCCAATACTAATGTAGTTACTCTCACCCTTTTTTGGTTATTGTTTTCTTGTAAGATTGTTTTTCATTCATTCACTTTTAGCTTCCTTGTGTCCCTGGGTCTAATGTGAGATTCTTGTAAACAGTATATAGATGGGTCATATTTCCTTGTCCATTCTGTCAGTTTAAGCCATTAACATTCAGTTTTATTACTGTCATGCAATTACTTATATTAGCCATATTTTCTTTAGGTTGATGTATGGCATATGTTGTTTTCATTTCTCTATATTTTTAGTTACACTTACACTCTCCTACGTCTCTCTTGCTCATGTTTTTTTCTTTTCAAGCTGCAGAGCTCCCTTTTGTGTTTCTTGAAGGGCAGGTTTCTTATGACAAGCTTTCTTAACTTATGATTATCTATGACTATTTTGAACTTTCCCTCATTTTTGAATGCCAGGCTTTGCTGGATAGAGAATTCTTGGCTGGAAGTTTTCTGTTTTTTTTCTTTTTTCTTTTAGCAACTTAGCTATGTCATACCACTGCCTTCTTGCCTCCATGGTTTCAGATGAGAAATCAACACTTAGTCTTATTGAGCTTCCCTTGTATGTGATGCAGCTCTTTTCTCTTGCTGCTTTCAGTATTCTCTCTTTGTATTGAACATTGGGCACTTTGACAAGTATATTGCTTGAGGTAAGCCTCTTAGGGTTTATACTGTTTCTTGTTCACTGTGCTTTCTAGACATGTACATCCATGTCCCTCAATAGAGTTGGGAAATTTTCAGCCGTTATATACTCTAACACTGTTGTTGCCACCTTTTCTTTCTCTTCTACCTCTGCGATGCCTAGAATACATATGTTTGCGCATTTCATGATGCCATTCAAGTGCCTAAGTCCCTGCTGGATTTTTTCTATGATTTTACCTTTCTGTTCTACCATCTGTCTCATTTCACATGAACTGTTTTCAACATCGCTGATTCTTTCCTCTGACTGTTAAAAGCTGCTGTTATGTGCTTCCAGGATATTTTAAATTTCTTGTATTGTGCCCTCATCACCATCATATCCATTATCTTTTTACGTACGCTTACAATTTCTTTGGTATGTTCTCCCAGTGTCTTCCTAATATCCTTAATCTCTTTCTTCACTTCATTAAGTTGATTCCCATTATTTGCTAGGACATCTTTGATTAATTGTTCCATGTTCTGCATCTTCTCCTCTTTTTAGTTTCTTCATTAGACTGGGCCATATTTTCCTGTTTTCCATTGTGGTTTGTAATTTTAGCTTCTCTTTCTGCTCTAGGGTTTTATTTTGTTGTTGTTTCTGTGTGGTGTAGGTTTCACTTTTATGCTTCATTTTTATTCTATTTCCTTGCTGTTGCCTATATTCCTTTGGAAAAAATTAGGACCAGAGAAAAGGAAAAAGTTAAGAATAGAAAAAGGAAAATAGTATTAGTAATAAAAAATATAGAAGAGGAGCCACACAAGACATAGGAAAATAAATAATTAATGTGTATAAAATCATATAAAGTAGAGAGAAATAAGATTAAAAAGTGGAATAGAAAAAGTGAAATAAGAAACAAACTAGAGAAAAATATATAGAATGAATTACAAGGCCAGAATAATAAGAAGAGAGGAAAAGAAAAAGAATAGAAAAAAGAAAATATAAAAACTTAAGGAAATAAAGCAGGGAAGAAAGAGTGAGAAAGAGAAATAAAATTTAAAAAATTGAAGACAAAAAAAAAGGTGGAATGAATGAAAAAAACAAACAACAGGAAACAGAAGATTAAAAAAATGAAGGAAAGTAAAGAAATATGTAGGTAGAAAAAATCGGTCAAAGGAAAAAATGAGGGGGAACAAAGAAAGGGAAACACAACAAACAAGAAATAAAACAGCAGGAAAAACAACAACAAAACCCAAAAACTACCAAGGAATAACAGCCTTCCCTTTTTGGCTCCCAAGGAGCTTCTCAGGCTGCTGGTGTTCATCAATCACTCTTCAACCTGCCTTCTGCAGGTGATGTACCAGGTTTTTCTTTTTTTCTTTTTTTGTTTATACCAGGTTTTAATAATTAAACTTTTAAAAATTATAATAAATTCAGGAAATTTAAAAAAATAACAGACTCAAGAAAGCATAAATCAAAAATAATGTCTATATATTTCCTTTCATAAATTATTAGCTGGATGCCTGATACCCAGGTGGATCTCTCTCTCAATTGACCTGGGAAATGAACCAGGGGCCTTGTGAGAAATTCTTTCACTGAGTTAAATTGTCTCCTTAGGTTAGTTGGTCCTCAGAAAGCTATCTTCCCCTTCTCCTCAGACTCTTTTAGACTTCTATGGATTGCTAGAATCCTGCTGATTAGGTACCTGTCCCCACCCCCTCTCTACTCTAATTGCGTTCTCTTTCTGGATGCTGGGCATGATAAGTTCCTTGAGCAGATAACCCCTCCCCTCTCACCATTGGGTCATTGTCCCTTCCAAGATTCAAAGGGGGGTCAGCTCACCAAACTCACCATACCACAAAGAAACCACTCTCCACCCTCTGCCAGACCCTTCTTCCTCCCAGGGAAACACCTCCCCAGTCCCTTGGCAGCTAGGAGTCAGCAGCACCAAGGCTAATTGCCCTGAGGATGGGGTATATGTGCTGTGTCCAGCCACAAGGACAAGCAACTCATGGTTTTCCTTTTGCTTCTTTATTTTTCCAGTACCCTCCTCGATAACTCAGATCCCCTTCCAGTTCTATACATATCCAAAGCACTTCCATTAGATAAGGCCCTGCCTTCTCTCAGCTATCTTTGTGAGAGGGTCATTCTCTGCCTATAGAATCCATTGTCCTTTTCCCAGAAATACTGGTTTGATAAGTTTTGGCATATGTCTACACCTGTGAAACCATCACCTCCATTAAGATAATTAACATATACATTAAAGTTACTTCATGCATTTTGATATCCCTTCTTTCTCATTCCTCCATGCTCCTATTCATTAACAAATTGACAAAGATCTGATTCCTCTCATTATCAGTTATTTTTTATTTTCAAAAATTTTATGTAATTACATTATACGATGTGTACTGTGGATTTTACTAGCTTCTTTGTCTCATCCTAAGTTTTTGAAGTTCATCCCAATGTTGTGTGTACTAACAATTCATTTCTTTTATTGCTCCATTAAACTGTGGATAGATTTAACTTTGTGTGCATATAACAGATTCAAATTTCACAAAGCAAAAACTGAAAGAACTGCAAGGGGGAACGAGACAAATCTACAATTATGCTTGGATATTTCAATTCTTCTCTCAGTAATTGATAGAATAAGTTGGCAGGTTATCAGCAGGATATAGAAGACTTAATCAGAACTATCAATCAACTTGTCCTTATTAATGTTCTTAAAACATTCCATTAAAAAACAGCAGAATATGCATTTTTTTCAAGTACACACAGAACATTTACTAAGATAGACCATATTATGCAACAAAAAAATGTCTCTAAAACTAAAATTAAAAAAAGATTGGGTATTTTAAAAAATGAAAAACATTACAAAAACAAAATAAAATAAAATAAATTATTTTTTGGCTTTTTCCTTTCATCACTGTAATATCACTTATCCTGCATGTAAAATGGCATTTTTATTCTATTTCTTCCCCAGTGTCTTACTTTTTTTTTATTGTCTTCAGAGTTGTTTTAGGTCACACTAAGGCCACATAAAGAATATAGGGGACTCTCATATATCCAACATCCTCCCCCTTTTCTCCCTTCCTTATTAATAATCTTTTTACATGTAGATGGTTCATTTGATACAACGGATGTATAAATGTTGAAACATACCTACAAACCATGGTCAATGGCTTACATTGTGGTTTACATTTTAGGCTGTACATTTTTATAATTTTTGATGAAATTTAACATGGCCTGTATCCACCATTGCATGATCATGCAGAAGACTTCCATTGCCCCCCCAAATGCCCCCTCTTCAATCTCTTCTGTTCCTCCCTCCCCCTCCCCTTTGGGCCCACAGAAACCACCAGGTTTCACTCCTTGAAGGACAGGATTCTTATATGCTTGCAACAATGCAGAGGACTGGACACATTAGTCTGTCCTCCCCTATTAAGAACTGCCCATGCTCTCGAGAGACACACTCCCCCTTTGAGAAAAATTGGGCCTCCCCAGCATGGGAGTCCAACTCCTTCCCACTCATTATGTGGGTCTCATCCCACTGGCACAGCAACTATGACAAAATGATCACTCACACATTCTCTAGAAGACTATCCAGATGTTCCCTGTCACAAATGTACCCCATTCAACACCCTAAACAAGTAACACTTCCTTGTCATATTGCCAATACAGTTTTCTCAACATTGTAGATTCACCCACATACCCACCTATCCCCAGTGTTCACCTATTCACTCCTGCCAAATCTCCTCCCAGTTCCTTGGACCATCCAACCCCTACTCCCCACCCTACCCCCCTGCAAGCTTGCACCACCCAATCCAATAGTATCCCTATACCCCTGTCATATCTCTTCACTGAAAAACTACACACTTCCACTTTATCATAGATTTTGCCCATAGGGGCACTGGCTTACAACCTTCTTTTTCCTTCCTATTTCCTATAAACCTAGCTCTCTGAAGTCGGCTCCATTTGCTTAATTCATATCAGAGAGGTCATGTAATATTTGTACTTCAATGGCTGGCATTCTTCACTCGACACAAGGTCCTCAAGATTCATCGATGTTATCCTGTGGGTTAGTACCGTATTCCTTCTTACAGCTGAGAAATATTCCATCGTATGTATATACAATATTTTGTTTGTCCATTCATCTATTGATGGGCATTTGGGTTAATTCCAATGGTTGGCAATATTGAATAATGCTGCTATGAACATTGGTGTGCATATATATGTTCGTGTCTGCTTTCAGATCTTCTGGGTATATACCCAGCAGTGGAATTGCTGGGTCATAATGCAGATCTATATTTAGTTTTTTGAGGAACTGCCAAACTATCCTCCACAATGGCTGTACCATTCTACATTCCCACCAGCAGTGGATGAGGGTTTCCATTCCTCCACATCCTCTCCAACACCTGTAGTCCTCTGTTTTTTAAATGGCCACCAGTCTAATGGGTGTAAGATGGTATCTCTTTGTAGCTTTGAATTGCATTTCCCTAATAGTTAGTGATATTGAGCATCTTTTCATGTGTTTTTTAGCCATTTGTATTTCCACTTCACAGAAGTATCTGTTCAATTCAGTTGTCCATTTTTTAAATGGGTTGCTTGTCTTTTTATATTCAAGTTATAGGATTTCTTTATATATGTTAGATATTAGGTTCCTATCAGATATATGGTTTTCAAATATTTTCTCCCATTGTGTAGGCTGTCTTCACTTTCTTGACAAACTTCTTTGAGGTGAAAAACATTTTAATTTTGAGGAGATCCCATTTATCTATTTTTCTTTCACTGTTCATGTTTTGGGTGTGAAGTTCATGAAAAAATTTCCTATTTCAATGTCTTGTAGATGCTTCCCTATATTATCTTCCAAGGTCTTTATAGTCTTGGCTGATATATTTAGATCTTTGATTGATCTTGAGGTGATTTTTGTATAAGGTGTGAGATGGGGTTCCTCTCTCATTCTTTTGGACATGAATATCCAGTTCTCCAAGCACCATTTGTTGAAGAGGCTATTCTCTCCCAGTTCGATGTGCTTGGTGACCTTGTTGAATATCAAAAAACTAAATATGTGAGGATCTATATCAGAGCTTTCAATTCGGTTCCATTGGTCTGTATGTCTATACTTGTGCAAATACTATGTAGTTTTGTCCACTGTTGCTTTATACTATGCTTTAAAGTCAGGTAGACTGATTCCTCTAATTTCTTTTTCAACATGTCTTTGAAATTTATTTGATGGGCAAGAGGCCCCAAATAGCCATAGTTAGCTTTTCCAATTTCAATAAAAGTGCTGTGTTTATTTTTATTGGTATTTCATTAAATCTGTATACTAGTTTGGGTAGGATAGACATCTTAATAATGTTTAGTCTTCCTATCCATGAACAGGGAATATTCTTCCACTTATTTAAGTCTTCCTTTATTTCCTTTAACAGTGCTGTGTAGTTTTCTGTGTATAAGCCATTTACAACTTTAGATAAGTTTATTAATAGGTATTTGAATTTTTTAGTTACTATTATAAATGATATTTTTTTCTTTATTTCCCCTCAGGCTGCTCATTATTGGTGTACAGAAATGCTACTGATTTTTGAGCATTGATCTTATAGCCTGCAACCTCACTGAACTCATTTATAAGTTCTAGAATCTTTGTTGTAGATTTCTCAGGGCTTTTTATGTATGGGATCATGTCATCTGCAAATAGTTAAATTTTTATATCTTCCTTTACAATTAAGATGTCTTTTATATGTATTTCTTGCCTCAGTGGACAAGCAAGTTCTTTGAAGACAATGTTAAATAGGTGTGGTG
>JAQZBX010020299.1:0-32629 GCA_029593785.1 Cabassous unicinctus
CCCCCCCCCGCGCCGCTTGCTGTCTGTGTCCATTCGCTGGGAGATCTTCTGTGTCTGTTTCTTGCCTTCTCTTCTCATTTTTCTCCTCCAGGCTTCACCAGGATTTGATCCTAGGGACCTCCAATGTGGGAGACAGGCACCCTGTCACTTGTGCCACCTCAGTTCCTGGTTTCCAGTATGTCTTGCCTGACTCTCTCCTGTGTCTCTCTTTTGTTGCGTCATCATCTTGCTGCATGGTTCATCGCGGGGGCCTGGCTCACCTGCATGCCTTTTTACCAGGAGGCCCTGTGGATCGAATCTGGGTCCTCCTACATGGTAGACAGAAGCCCAATCACTTGAGCCACATCTGCTTCCCACAATGATCTTTTTATTAGTCTGAAGTTCTGGACTCAGTTCTTGCCTGTGCTTTCCAAACTGCCAGATATAAATTCCTGGACTCTGAACAGATATTGGGCATTCAAAACCTGTTTCCTACTCCAGAATCCCTTCATATGCTGAGCTCCTCTCAAAATGAACCAATTTCTACAATTCTTAGTTTCAACAAACCCCAACTTCAGTTCTGGCCCTTCTTGGCCTTCTTTATTCTACTACCAAACAATTTCTTTTCCTAATTGGTAGACTGAGACCAAAAGCTGGTCTCAGGGAGCCATGATGAATCAGATTTAGATTTATGAGGTGCCTCTGAATTCATCTTTCCACTTCTGTCTCTATGTTAGTCAGCTATGGGATCCAATGGACCATTCCATCCATGATTTTGGTTCCCACTGAGCAAAAGACTAGCTATGCCTTGGCATGTATGAGGGCCTGAAGTAACCTACTCACTTCAGAAGGTTCTCAAAACCTTCTGGCTCGAACTTTTGAACCTAAACACAAACTTCAATCAATATCCCTTCCCTTTTAGGTTTCTCATTTATCAGCACTAAGAGTTAGCATGGAGCTGTAGACCTGCATTGGCTTTCAAAATTACTGCCCATCGCAGTGAGCTCACTGAAATGAGAGTTCTAAATGCATCTTGGTTCTGCCACCTGCTAGTTCAGGACCTTTTTCATGTCCTTACCGATTTTGAATCACAGTTTCTTTGTCTCTTAAAATAAAGGGACTTGGACTTAAAATAAAGGGAATATAACACTTTAATTCTATATTATGAAAAAAGGAGATCTACATAACACAAATTCATATTGATCTTTATACATGAAATCACTGTTGTTACCCAATAACTGATGTTTGCAACTTTAGTTTTCTTTATCTCTTCATACATAGAAAATAATCTTCTAAATGATCATGTTTAATTCCTACAGTGATTTGGAACGCTCATACTTCGAAAATTTAGTTTATATCTCAAACATGCATAAATCAACCAAGGTTTCTAAATTTAAGAATCACTTATAAAAAAAAAAATCACAGCAACTGGAAATCACAACAGTGCCAAAATGAGCAGTAATATAATTTCTGGGAATAGCACTTTAACATTTCAGGCTTAAAAAGGTTATTTATATGTGCTAATAAGAGTAATTATTTTTAAATTATGTTTAAAGCATTTTAAAAAGGGAACCACAAAACCTATGCAAAAATTGTCAAAAGGGGTACTTTCTTTGTGCTGTAGACACATATATACTAAATAAGTTTGTTTACTATGCAGTCACCAAGACCTACTCCAGTAAGGCATTGTGTTACAATCAAAGGAGCCAAGGTAATGAGGAGAGCCTAGTGCTTCATAGCTTTGTGAAGGGAAGCAAAAGTGTTGAAATTTTATAATACAAAGTAGAAAGTAAGTTCTTAAGAGATAAGGAGACAGGCTATAAGTGTTCATTGTGTTTATTTCTTTGGTATATTTAAAGATTTTTGTTTTTCCCAGCTCTTTTACAAAACTATCACTTCTCTGGCCTCAGGTGTGAACGCAGTAGCTTTATTTTTGGCATACAAACCCATCACTCACGTAACAGATACAAACAGGTGCCATAAATCATAGTTGCTGATGCATACATAATAAAAAATGTCCCTTCGTGTTACCTGCTCACTGCATGAAATGGTAGTAAAGTGCTATGCCCACCCTTCATATTTCTCTATCAATTATCAAGGCTCAAGTTGTACTTTATGGCTGAGCCTGAAGAATTAACCCATTAAGGATTAAGAGTGTATGTTCTTATTTTCATAATGAAGCAAATATATAGCACATAGCTTTTCTTCTCTATAGAGTTTTCATTGCATAAAAATAGAATCTAACAAAAGGCACTTGAAAGGAAATGAGAAAGAGAAACTGGAAAAGTAAAACTTGAATGAAAAATTCAAGGAGCAGGGGCCTGGCTGAGACACAGTGATGGTATCAGGGAGTTATTAGGGTCCACCAGGATGCTGCAGTGAACAGCCCCACACCCAGCGATTCAGGAAGGAAAAGCTGTGGTAGGAGCCGAAGGTGGCCACGAACAGATGTGGAAGTCTGTATTAATATTCTGGTGCCTTATAAACTCTCCCTAAAGGAACTAGGCACACCAAGTGCCTCCTGGTCTTGGTCTCTAGAAATGGCTCTGAAAGGGAAAACAGCAATGGCCTATAAGAAAGGTTATGAAAAATATCTCCTTAGCACAATATAGCTGGGCAAAATAATTACTGATTTTTTAAAATTCAGAAACAGCCAGTTTCTAGGAGGTGGTTAACTTTCACTGCAAGGATGTGTTTTGCTGGGCTATCCTAAAGTGCCCCAGCTGCATTTTGCAGGTCTGTATTTCAAGAGAACAGAATCAAATGCATTTTAATCTCAAGCATCCAGAATTTGGACTTTTATTTTATTAGCATGGCTTGTAAGAATTTGTAAGATAATGACTCTGTGTCTCTTCCTACTTAATTTTATGCCACTGTCACCTTATTTTTTTTCCAGCCATCTGACCTTTTCTGATTCCTCTATTGCATCAAGCTCTTTCTGGCTCTAGGCCTTCCCTCATTCTGAAATTAAATTTCCATAACTATTTCTCTACATAAATCCCACTCATTCTTCAGATTTCTTTAATTTCCCAGACAGCCCTTCTCTGGCCTCTCAGGCTAAGAAGATTCTCCATGGACCTCATTCTTTCCCTTCATAACACTTATCACATTTTTCAGGTTATATGTTTTTGTTTACTTGATTAACACCTGTCTTTCTCAGTAGGTAAAACACTTGGTAAGAGCAGGTGCCATTTATTATTCAGTTCAAGTGTTTCACCAGCACCCACAGCACAGTAGCACAAGGCAGATGTCACTTCCTTTCCATTCCTACCACAGTGGTTCACAGCTGGGGAGAGTCTTTCCCCACATGGCCCCCTTTAAGTGATATTTGGCAGTGTCTCCAGACATTTCTGATTGTCACATACTGGTGAGAGTGTTACTGGCCTCTGGTAGGTAGACACCAGGGATGCTGCTAAACATCCTTCAACGCACAGGGCAGCTCACCACCACAAAGAATTATCTGGCCCAAAATGCCAATAGCGTCACTCTTGAGAAACCCTGTCTATTCAAATTGATTATTATGTTAGTTAAGATACTGAAAAAGAGGTCAACAGAGCACCACGAACCCTTTTCATCCAAAAGCTGTTATTAAGGCTTCACCACAGGGGATATGTTTGAGTGTCTTAAAATCAAGAAATGGCCAAGGGACCAAGGATCCCTCCCAAACAGATAGTCAAATGTTAAGTGTTTGCCAGCAGAGAGGACCCTTCTCTTGGAAGAATTCCATCAGACTGTTCTGGAAGAAATTTTCAGCATTCTATATCCTAGAAGTTCTGCCTCTCTGACTAACTAGATAGAAAGAAGTGTCCTCAGATAGAAGTTGCCAGGATAGAAGTTTTTGGTGGCATTTCCCCCCCACTGAACCGACAAGTACGCTTGCGTATTGCTCACATGGTAGATATGGTTAACAGAAAATACCTAGGTATGAGTCAAGGTTATGTCTATCCTAATATGCTAATAAAGAAAACAGAAATTAATATTTATATTGTCAATTACTAGTTAACTGACTGCACTTGATTAGTTTTAAGTCAACTAGATATGTGTAGGATGTGGGGTATCTTTGTCACTAATTAATCTTAAATTAGTCTAGAGTTCCTTAACTTATCTGGCAAACATAGGATACAGATTATGTTTACGCATATATTATTTGTAAAAGTCTGATGGTAGCATGGGCATAGAATGTGAAAAACTATATTTTAGCCCAACTTTGTCTGTCATTAATTATCTGTCTGACCTTGAACAAGTCATTCAGCCTATCTCCACATGAATTTCTTTGAAATTTGTTAAATGATGATTTCTGAGATTCCCTCCCACTTCAAAGTTCTATAGTTCTATATATTAAATAAGTGTCTCCATTTCTCAAGTATGGTCCCAGGTCATCTTATCTAATACATACTGTTTATTCCGTTTCCCCATATCTTTAACAATTAGAATATGATATAATTCCTGGGAATAGGCAGTGAGGCTGAGTCTATTATGCATGTAGGACACTGGAGAATGGTGACATATTTAACATTTTAAAATATTTGACAATTTTTACAGTGACTGGAAATGACTTATTTTAAAATTTTGTCAATGATAAAATACTGTTTCCATACTTGCATTTTATAAAATATATTTAATATTTGACATTATACTTCCTTCCCTCTAGAGTAGCAATTTTTATATCAATTAATGTATTCAAAATCAGCTTTAAAATACAGTATATCCAACAATCAAAATCAAGTGGCTGGATGGCCAAAAGAAGTCACTTGCTTAAAAGATTTGAAGATGAAGCGAGAGAAAGTACTGATGGAAAAAGTTTATCAGAGAAGAAAATAAATAAAGAGAGATGTAGAGCAAATAAGAGAGGGAAAGTTATAAAGACAGAAAGAACAAAATTCCTGAGTAAATAAAGACAAGAAAAAAAGTGAAAGGATGAATTTGGAAGCCAAATAGGACCACAAATGTCTGCTTTTTTGGACCTTCAGGGTGATGCAAGATGAAAGATTTTGTGCAATTTGATTTGTGCCTTCTTAAAAAAATCACCAAATAGAGCAATCATACCATGAGGTTATTATGCTTCACCAGCCTCTGCAGCCCCCTGCAGAAAAACTGCTATTAATTCTACTTGACCGTATTCAGTCCACATGGCTCAGTTCAGTTTAGGATATTGATTTGTCAATAGAGCTGAAAATAATAGTGTTATTGAAGCTCTTATTAATTGACTATATGTTAGCACACATTAGGTCCAGTATATCTATCAAGCAAAGATATATCTGCTGACTTTGCTTTCTTTTCTGTAACTATAATGAGTTCAGAATTTATGGAAAGGATAACTTGCTTTGTGAAAAAATCCTTCAAATGAGAATTTGTTTCACATAGAAACAGAAACTATAGATATGTACGTAAAATCAACCAAAACATTTCCTGAGGTAAGTTAGCAATGTTGTCAAGTACATATATTATTTGGATTACACTAAATTTGTTCTGACCTTGGAGTTTAGGGTATTGGCTTTTAGCTAATGTTTAGCATGTTAAAGTTTGTTAAAATAAGCATGTGAAAATTACAGTGGAAATGACAAAATTAATTTTAGATTAAAATATTAATACAGCAATTCTGCCACTATTAGAATGCTTTCTAAATAATTTTACAATTCTATTCCTTTTTAATAGAATAAAAATTCACTTTCCTTCATTTATAATTATTTATTTTATAGTCTTCAAATGTAGTCAACTATGTAGATGTAGGCTTAAATGAATACTAACTTGGTGGTTTCCCTAGAACCTGCTTACAAGAAAACTTTTTTGATATCAAGTAGATTTTTTTCTTTGCTTACTCACAAAGATTAAGAAAATGACTCGCATTTATATACTATTTTATAGGTGCATGTCTTCAAAATTAATTATGTAATGAAAAGCAAAAGTTGTCTTCAAAATGATAATTATTACTCTCCCGTAAATCTCATCCATTTTCCCCCTTTATTTTGACAAGAAATTCAGCACATATATTACATTTTTCATCAACTGCCGGTTGTATCACAAACATATCCTGTATTTTGTCCATTCAGCTCATTGCATTACTTGTTGACTGTATAGGAAGGACAGCTCTCTCTCGTGTGTATAAGAATTCTTGGAAAGAGTGTTTTGAGTATTTTGGAGAGGACTTACTTCAAAAACTACAAAATTTCCAACATCAGAATATAATATATTTCCAGGCATGATACCACCATTTCATGTCACTATAGTATTTCTAATTCAAACACAGTTCCATGTATAAGCAATATTTTAAAAATCACCTCTAATGATATAACATTATACATAAGTAACTGCATGACTGAAATTCCTTATGATAATTCTGCTATAAATTATTATACTCTAAATAATACCCCTGTGTATAGGTTGGATCAATAAAATATTTTTGAAAGGCATACCCCTGTTACAGGTTGGATCAATAAAATATTTTTGAAAGGCAGGAAAATGACTTCTTAAAGTCACCACCAGACACCAGAATTAGATTCTTCTATAATTTAAATGATGGCATTCAACTATTTAACAGTTAGTGCTACATGGAACCAGCCCAGAATAATGAATGTGGGAGTAGAGATTTTGGAGAACGTCTACTGCTGCAAGTGCAATCTGAGTGACATGGATTGAATTATTTACTCCAGTTTGGACACATTTTTTATTTTGGGCCACATTCTGGTGCTTGTGGATCCATTGTAAATAGGATATATTCAAGATGTTTCCTCAGCTAAGGTGTGACACAGCTAAATCAGATTGGGCTTTAATCCAGATTACTGGAGTCCTTTATCAACATGGTGAAAGTTAGATGGAGAGAGAAGCCATGGGGAACAGCCAGAAGCCAGATGTCAACGTATCCTAGAGGAGAAGGGATAAGACATTGCCATGTGCATGGCCATGTCATAGAAAAGCCAAAGACCAAGGATTGCCTGCAGTCAGCCCCAGAATAGTACAGTCTTCGAGGAAAACACATCACCTTGCTAACACACCTCAATTTTCGACTTCTCCTAGCCTCAAAACCGTGAGCCAAAAAATTCCCTTTGTCTAAGCCAAATACAAAGAAATACATTGCATGATATTTGTTTTAGCATCCAGGAAACTAAAACACTAGGATTATAAGAATGTGAGGTGCTTTGACAGGACCCTGAGAAAGGACTGAGTGGCAAGGAACATGCAAAGGGCTAGGGAGAGTGGTGCTTTACCAAAGAGTCCAGAAGAATATTCAAATAGTGGATAGAGCCTTATGGAAGTATTCCACCTGAATACCAGCCTTGTACAATTACCCAGCTAAAGAATAACTTTACTGTCATCTGATAAGCCTCTTTTTTTTCCTTTTCTTTTTTTCCACTCAAGAACAAAATACTGTTAAAAATCACTTGGAGAAAATGTCCTTGTTTGATCTGCTTCTTTTTCTCTATACCTGGGCTCCATAAGATGCAGATAAATATTAAGTGTATCCTAAACATTTTCCTGTGTGCATCTTCTTCAGGTTTTGTACTGCCCTCCAATTTCTCTTATGAAGCTAGCATAACTTAAGTATGCTTTTAACTTTTCCTGAGAGGAAGTCTGGGATCCTTTTCTTTTGTTGGCTTTCAAACATATATTCAGCCTACAATATTTGATGGATTATGTTTTAGCTTGGCATAGTGCAGGAAATTCCCCCTGTATTGCAGATTTGGATTTGTTAGTGTCTATCTATTGTAGCCTACTTGAATATAGAGCCATCTAAGGGATGGCTGAAATGAACAAAGACAGAATATTTTATAGTTTTTCTTCTCTAGGAACACATAGCCATTCCAATTGAAGAAGTATTAAAAGGATACAGAGATTTAAATATGTCTTTGATATCCTAGTCTGAAAAACCTTCCTTTGAGTGTCCTGTTAATATATTTTTACTGTGTAGGTACTACATCTTCAGGGTCAAAGATAATTTTCTAAACATATAGGTGTCATGCCTTTACGTATAATTAAGCTTCCTGGAAGTTTGACACTCAGATAACTGAAGTGTTATTTAATTGTTACCAAACTACTGTTTTTAAAGGAAATTATTAGTTGTATACTACCTTGTGAAATTACTTTGTACTGAATAAGCCCTTTTTCTATCCCTTCCAACTCTCTTCATCAGTTCTTTAGAAGTTCTGAGTTTTAAAGTTGTCCCTTGCTTCCTCTTGCTCATCATTTACCTTATTTTCTATTTATATTCCTAAACTTTCTGATTTTTCCCTGAACACAAAAAAAATATTATCTTCAACTTCATAAAACCAACAGGCAAATAATCAAACTTTGGGTGAAATTTTTGTGATCTTTTACTTGGCAATGGATTATTAAATATTGCATCAAAAGCATGAGCAACAAAAGAAAAATAAGTTATTAAAATTTTTGCATCAAAGGAAATTATCAAAAGATGAATAGACAACTTACAGAATGGGAGAAAAGAGTGACAAATTATAGAGCTGATAAAAGCCTAGTATCCAAAAAATATGAAGCTCTCTTACAACTCAACAACAACAACAAAAAATTTTAAAATCAGCAAGACATAACTCCTCATTCTTCCCTGCTCTTCAGCCCTAGTGGTTCATGGTGATGGTAGCACAAAATTGTGAATGTACTTAATATATTACCGAATTGTACAGATGAAAGTTGTTAAAATGGGATTTTTTGTTGTATAGATGTCATCACAATAAAATTTAAATTAAAGCAAAATTTTTAAAATGGTCAAAGGACTTTAATAGACATATCTCCAAAGTAATGGCCAACAAGCACATGAAAAGATGTTCAACATCATTTGTCATTAGGGAAATGAAAATAATGCAAATCAAAAACCACAATAAGGCTACATACCCACTCAGACAGTATAATTTAAAAAATGGAAAATAAGTGTTGGCAAGGATGTGGAGAAATCAGAATCCTCAAACATTTTTTGCTGGGAATGTAAAATGGTACAATAGCTGTGGAAAACAGTTTGGCTGTTCCTCAATAAATGAAACACACAATCACCACATAACCTTGAATATTTCTACTCCTAGTTATGCACCCCAAATAACTGAAAACAGTTTCATAGCACATTATTCACAAAAGCCAAAAGATGGAAACTGCCTAAATGTTCATCATCGGATGAGTGGATAAACAAATTGTGTTATACGTACACAATGGAATATTGTTCAGCTGAAAAAGGAATGAAGTACTGGTACACACTACACGAAGGATGGGTTTCCATTTAAAATATTGTGCTACGTGACAGAAACCAGACACAAAAGATCACATCTTTTATGATTCCATTTATATGAAACATTCAGAATAGACAAACTTAGAGGGTCAGAAGTGCTGATTGGTGGTTGACATTGACAGGGTCTGGGGAGAAGAGGGAGATGGGGGGTAACCACTTAATGGTTTACTTCGGATGGATGGAAATATTTTGTAATTAGATCGAGGTGGTTGTTGTGCAATATTGTGTATGAAGTACTAAATGCCACTGAATTATTCTCTTTAATATAGTTAACTTTATGTGAATTTCACATCAATAAATTATTTTTTAAATATTCAATTTTTTGCCCAATATTTTCTTTATTCTTTTATTGCTTAGTAACTCTGCCTTACAATTAAAAGATATGCTTCAGTGCTCAGGATTTCATTTGCTATTGATAAGAGTAGTAGCATCGCCATTTGATAATGAGGAAACAGAAGAAGCTCAGAGAGGGGAAGTGGCATTTCAAAGGTCAATGTAGTGGTAGAATGGGAACTAAATCTATGTCTTCCCACAGCCTTCCCAATTGTAAGGATGGTGAAACCCAGGTCAGTTTAGTAATAATTTATGTCATAACTACTTTCAATTAAAAGGACACATACAGAACGAGGCAATTCAGTGAGAAAAAATTTAACCACAAATAGAGAAGAGGAAATAAAACCGAGGTAAAGAAATTCGACTGAAATAATCATTTAATTCTGCTTGAAGTTTTAAAAAAAAACAAAAACAAAAACAAAAAACCCCAAAAAGATCAACTAAATCATAGAATTTGTAAAAGAAAATATATCAAATTGTATGGGGAAATAAAATTTATTCTTACTATATTTTCTAAAGGTATTTACTATATTCAGAGGCAATTTATTAATGCTAACTAAACATTAAGTTCATAGTACTTAACACATATCTGAATTAACAGTAATATGTTAAGCACAAAGTTTGATTCTTCCACATTATCTTATTCTCCCTGTGATCTTATGAAGTAGGTATTTTTGTCTTTTTTGCAGCTAAGAAGACTGAGATCAGAGATGTCAAATGATTTTCCCAAGCTCACAAAGTAAGTAAATAACATGAACAAAGTTACAGCCTTATCTCCTGATTTCAAGTCCAGCACTCTTTTATTGTATAGAACTTGAGGTAAGGAATATTGATGGGTCTAACAGACATTGTGTTTAATAGTGGTTTTACTCCAGAGGGGTTGATTAACTGTAGGGAAAGAAAGGATTATATTTCGGTTGACTATCAGTATTATTAGTGTTGATAATAATAGTCATAGTAGCCATCACTTTCTGAGTGACTATCACAAGACTTGCACTTGTTAGGTGGGTTACACCTTCTATCTCAGTTCTCCACAGCAACTTTGCAAGCAAAGCTAATCATCTCCATTTTACCTTTGAGGTAACAGATGCTCCGTCATTAAGTGACTTGCCAAGGTCAGACACCTAAATATTGAAATCGAGGTTTGTTCCTCAAGCACCCAAACTCTTTCCAGTATATTTTATTTAATTCTTTGTTAACCACAGTCAAAACAGCCTTTTTTCATTTTCCCTCTTGACAATAGGTTAAAATTGCACAAGCAATTAAACATTTCTTCAGTTTGTTAATTGTGTGCCCGATTGCGTGCTCTGGCTGAAAGTACCTACAATTAGCAAGCACTGATTAGATGCTTATGCAATTTCCAAAAGGATAACTTTTAGTATGCATAAAAGGAAACTAGCTTTAAGAAGTTGGCCTTTATTGGAATAACTTTTAAAGGTTTTGAGGAAGGGAAAATGTCAATTCAAATACAACATGAAGCTGCATTTTCTAAATACATTTTAAATGCTTGCAACTGTGACAGGACTCTATGTAAATGTTTCTTGTATGAAAGCACAAACTGACAGAAAAGTATTTCTACAAGACAACAGGGACTATAGATGACTAGATAAGACTGCTGAGATGACAGTAACTAGAGATGAAAAACATAAATGTGCCCATTATCTCCAGGAACCTGAAAAACACATTCCTTATTTGCTGGTAACATTGTCAACTCAGACTAGTTTCAGGCATTTTAAAGTCAGCTATTCCAAAGTATCCATGTGCACCATTAGATGTTTCAGCAGATTACTAATGGGCTTTAGGACCTTAACTTCTAGGTCATTGGTTTGAAAGAAACTCAAGTCATTACCATTTAAAGGCCATTCTCCCCTTGTTCAAAGTAGTCACTGAAAACTAATTTGTCCCTTTTATACACTTCTGAATACTGTTGGATTTACACATTAAACTCTTTCATTCATGCCACCTTGACCATCTCAGGATATAGAGATTTGGAATGAGAATGAGTGAAGATTGATGTGGGAGGATGGTTAAGGGGATAGTGTGGGGTGGAATTCACCCATGTGGCTATAACATTCTAACATTCCAGGAAGAAATATTGGGTACATACAAAGCAACCTCTACTACTTTCTGGTTAAAAAGAAAACTACATGTTTTTCTGAGTGACCATATTGCTTAGAAAAAAGAAAGAAATTATTTCTTGGTATTTTCTTAAGGAAGCTGATTACCCAATGGAAATATTGAGATATTTGAGGAAACTTGCTTTGTTAAAGGGTATATCATTTGCATGTTATTAAAAAGCTATATGAGTACACCTGTATATGCATCATACATCATGTAAGTATTAATTTGGAGGAAGGTTTCAAGATATATTGAAATAAGGAATAAGTGGATTGTGTATTTTCCCAAATCATAGCATAATCACAGGATGGTGAATTTCTGAATAATCATTCATTTGGAGAATTTTTCCAGGTGATAGTTTCGAGATTCTTTTAAAATTATTAAATATGTTTTTAACCATAGATGTAACAACATGAACTGTTTCTTCTCTAACTAGATTTCATTTTTTCCTGTACACCCAAAATGAACTGTCTTAGAGAATACTAATACAGAAAAAAATAAAAGGGGGCCTTTTATAAAATCATCTATCATGATGTATTTCCCTTTCCTGATAATTAAACCCAGGAACATAAAAAAAAATAAACTTTTTAAATAAAATTGTCTGCAATGATTACACAGTTTCTGACAACTGTTGTAACACATTCTCACAGTGAAGACCAGAGTCTAGTTATAATAAACATTAAGGCACTTGTAAGCTAGGGCATTAATGAGCCTGGGAAGTTTTTATTTATACAATAATATTGATTGCAATATCTGGTAATTTTCATTTCAATTATTTGGAGCAACCCAAACCAAATAATAAAGCTTTAAATGAGGTTTGTAAATGCAAGGGGCAAATTGGGTTTGGACACTAAGCATTTTGGGAACTCAGAATAGAGGGCGACTGAGTCAGGTACTAACTTTGTTGCCCCTGTACCTGCGTGATGTGTATAAGAAATGCATAGTGACCAATCACTGCCAGACTTTGAAAGATGTGACATGATTGGTCACTGAACATGATGAGCTTCTATTACACATGTAGTGATTTGTGGACTGAAGAGGTGGCTGCAAAGTTTGTACTCTAAGCCATTACTCACGGTTAATATGCTGTGGTAACTGAAATTTGAACCATGTGGATGGGGAACTGTTATTTAAATAAACCATGGTAAATGATATTTTTGCAGATCGTGCAAAGAGAGGACTGTTTATAATGATGGGAAATAGAACTCTCACCGAATTTAGAAAGATTTTTGTGTGCTACTTGCAAAAGTATCTCCTTAGAGATTAAGAACCTTAAAATATTTATATTAGCTAATCACATTTCGATTAAAGCAATGTTCTTCCTAGAGGGATCCTGTCATATATGAAAACCTGGTCGCTTAATAACTTATTTAGACATCCTACTCACTTTTACTAGAGAAAAGTAAAAATGATGCACAGTATTTCTGTGTGATAAACTAATATATTCACATAAATGGCACAAGAAAATAATTCAAAATGTGGAAGAAATCAAATACATTCTTCAGCTCTTTATCAGATTGTTTTAATAATGACACTATTGTTCAATTTATTATATTTAATCAGACATACATGGCAGTAAGTACAAAGGACAAGTTAGAATTTAAAGTGAACTGTTCAAATCTTCTGATAGTAAAAGGAGAGTGGCAAACAATTATAAGACAGTGACATAAAAATGAAAGTTTCCCAAGGACATTGATGGGCTACTGTTTTGAGTCTAAGGAACAAACACCCTTGAGAAAATTCCTTTCTGCTCTCTCCACCCTCCATCTCATTCTTCTTTCTTTTCTTTAGATTTGTGGAGGGTACCTACCAATCCTTGAATTCTAGGTCAAGAGGGAGGATATACATATAAACACATACTTAAAATAACTATACAAATGTGATAAAATATGCATAAAGAATTACACGGTAATTTGCTGCTTAATAACGACTAACTCATTTGGTTTTGACAAGACAGCATAGGTATTTGGCTCACCATTTATAGATAAGAAAACTAAGGCTCAGTGAAATAGAGTGATTTGCTCAAGGTCACATGCTCATTGGAGGCAGAGCCAAATGTGAACACTTATCTTTTGACTACAAGTGTATTTCCGGTTTACAACTTTCCCTCTTAAATTCTGAAAATTTTTTGAAAGTGCCATCACCTAAAAATTTTTGAATCTTTTGAAGCATCATATTAGTGGTATAAAAAAGATGAACACAGAAACTTTTAATAGAATATTTTAGTTTTGCATTTTAAAATTTGTCTACCAGACTATTTTATACATGCATACTCTAATCAGTTAATAGGAGTGGTAGCTAACTGATGAAGAGTTTTGATTTCCTTCCTAACGCAATTAGGATAATCATTAAAGTCTCTTCCTTCTTCATTTTATGTCATCTCATGGCAATATTTTCCAAATGGTTTGTGATAATATGATGACACAATAATTGTTTTAGATTTCAAAGTAGAACTGTGGAAGAACAGTTCTTATGACTATTGCTGTATCTTTAAATAAGTTCATGCTGATTAATATCATTAAAGTAAATAGCACAGAAATTAACAATGATTGGACTATTATTTCAAATTAGTGCCTTCCTTATAAATGAATCACTGCAATATACAGCTTCTGTAGAACAAATCCCGTTTAACACTGCAAGATTCCCTCTTCATTTTGGGTCAATAATAGCTTAGGAAATCAACTGTGTCTGATTGGTGAACTCTTCACATTCAGCCATTTTTAGCCACAAAAATTAAGTTACTTCATCTACACATTCTCCACTTTGAAATATAATTCTAAATTGCTTATAACAGGAAAAAGTTTGTGGTTAAGTAGATATCACATATAAACCTTAAACATGTACACACACATACAAACACCCACACACCCATGCATACACACATACACACAAACACAAATATGGTCCACCATTCTTTGGATCAAAAGCATCATTGCTTCAAGTATCAAGCTTCTTTGCAATGCAGTTAAGTGAATTTGACTTATCATGTAAAGAACTACATCTTGCAAAAGCCAAGGGAGTATTTGTTATTTTCTGTCTGTTACCCTATTCCCTCTCCTTTTTTGTATTATTCTCTCCTTACTGATGAACATATTTACTAATTTTTTAAATTTTCAAGGCAAACTTCTATTTTTATTCTCTTTAAATAACTGAGAATCACTGGACACCTTGACTCTTTAAAAAAAAGCTACAATTGTCTATACAAAACCAAAAAAGCCTGAAATATTATAAATTATCACCCATACAGTCTAAATTCAAATATTTGCATCATGTATATAAGAATGACAATTAAGCATTTTTTTTCTCTTCATTTTTTTCATTAATAAGGAGATTTTGACTATGTCATTTAATTAATCAGTATTCATCTGTGTATCTTTCTGAACACTAGAGGAGCAACTGAATTAGCTGTTGGAATTAGATGAGATAAAAGTGTCTGAAAAAGAACTTTTTAGGACTCATGTTTCCATAACTTGTTGAGCTGCCTTTTTCTGTTCTTTTATTTTTGTGAATTTGAAATAAAGTTGTTAATAAAAAGTAACCACCAAATAACACTTTTAAGTAAGGTTGTTCCCTTCCTCCCTATGGTGATACATGATAAGGAGGAGAAAAGGTTATGATAGAGACAATGATTATGATTGTTAACTAACATTTGTTGTGTGCTTTCTATGGTAAAATAGTCTATATTACCTCATTTAAACTTTCCATTTACCCTATATTATTGGTATTATTTTAATTGTTTCTGTAAACCAGGAAACCGAGGCACAGAGAAATTTTCATCTTGCTTAAGTTCACATATTTAGCGAGTACCTGAGCTAAGATTTCAGCCCAGGCAGTTTAACAACAGAGCTCAGCCCAAGCTTTAACTACCAGTCAATACTATAAATGTTAAGAACCGGTTCTGATGAATTTCATGGCTTTTGAGTTCTACGCAGGAGACATAAGTTCTAGAGATATATAACACTTGAGAAATGAGAATTATTTCCCTGAAAATGATGAAGCTATGATTAAATGACACAATCATAGTGATTTTTCAGGTAATTCATGTACCTCTATCAGAGAAAGAATGCTACTTATTCATATAAAACAGTGTGCTTTGTTGGCAGAAAAGTGGTTAAATAAATTTAATCTGCATAGCGTTTTATTTTTGCTGCACAGTGTTAGTACCCATAGGCAGTAGGACCATTACCACCATCTGCTACCATGTTATATTAAGCTTTGGCTGAGCCCACTCCAAACCTTACTAGAAATTGCATTGACTGCATCCTACAGTAGTGTCTAGCATTATAAATTTGACGATGAAACTTCTAGAGAATGAAAGTAAAGTAGTATTTCTTGTTATTACATGAGATGACATAAAAATGAAGAAGGAAGAGACTATCAATGATTATCCTATGTTAGGAAGAAAAAAAGCCTTCATCAGTTAGCTACCACTCCTATTAACTGAGCAGAGCATGCATGTATAAAATTGTCTGGTAGATAAATTGTAATATGCAAAACTAAGATATTTGGCTATGAAAACTTTTTAGTTTTAAGAGTATGAAAAGCCACTGGTTTACTCTAAGAAGTAATACTATGAAAAGTCATCAAGAATGTTGGAAAATTAGGATCCCTCAAAAATTCTTGAGCCCTTTCATTTCCTTTTACACTAAGTCAGTGAACTGGACAAATAGGTAAGACTGGCCATATGAATAGAAAGAGACTTCAAAATTAACTGAAAATAACCTTAAATACTTTTTAAATTTGTGGTTATTTTTATCTTATAGGAAGACAATAAATGCTGTTGCATGCATTGAAGATTGAATCATGTTCAATTCTCAATCCCTGGCAGTGTGTGTGGGATCCCACTTTTAAATAGGATGGTTGAAGATGTTATAGGTAAGGTGTGCCCAAACTGAACAAGGGTGGACTTTAATCCAATATGGCTGAAGTCCTTATAGGCAAAGGATACTGAACATAGAAAGAGAAAGCCAGAGGCAACAACCGGAAGCTGGAAGTCAACGGAACCCGGAAGAGGTAGGAGGAGATGCCACCATGTGCATTTCCATGTAAGGGAAAAGCCAAGGGACCCCAAAGATTGCCTGTCATCCAGAAGATACCGACCTTGAGAGGAAGCAATCCTTCTAGCCTCTGAAACTGTGAATCAATAAATTCCTGTTTTCAAGCCAATTCATTGCATGGTATTTGTTTTAGCAGCTGGGAAACTAATACAAAATGTATAAAAATGTTCATTGCTAACATTTAGATATTGCATTACACAGAAGGGAGTTATTTTTAAATAACAGTTTTCCTGATAACTGAAGTTTGTCGTTTGGCTAAATATCAATGTTTATTATTTCAATGGGAAAATTTAGAAAGTAAAAGATAAGGAATATTAAAATGCATCTGGACATAGGAGGATATATTTACAAAGGGATCATAACAATGATTCAATTCAAACACTTGATCTTGAAGATTATATAACCCTTCTGTCTTGTAGAAGATGAGAAGAAGTAGTTCCCAGAAGAATGCAAGCTCTTTGAGAACAGGATATTAGTCCATATTTGTATCTCAGTACCTAGCACATATCTAGTGCCCAATAAATATGTTGATAACTCTACATGTGAATGCAGGTAATCCTGATTGAAATTCCAGTTGTACAGTGGTAACTTGTTTCACTCTCCCTATGTAACAAATGCATGCTAAATACAATAGCACTGCAATTCTATTGTGACTCAAAGCTGGATGTGGATTGTCTTGATTTAAATCCCAAGGTCAATGTTACATGTAAAAGAACTGCTAATATTAAATATTATGTTTCAGTTAAACTGAGCAAAAGCACAAAAACATTTTACTGATTTTTTGTATTTTTAGCCCATTTTAACATGCACGAATTATGACTGATTCTTTTCATTTGATAATCACTTCTAAGATTAATAGAAAATATACCAGTAAGTGAAATGGTATACACATCTCTTAGGTGTAACTTTTACTAATACACAGAGAAGTCTTTCTCAAATATTTTCTTTTACCTCATGACAGAATAATTACTCCTTGCCATTTGTTATTATCACCTAGATTTTTTTCATTCACATGATGTTTATCCATTGCCTATTATCTGCAAAGCACTACTCTGTTCACTGTGCTAGTGGAAAAGCAGAGCTAAATCAGGCATGGCTTCTTTCCTCAGGATATTAACAGAATCTATACCAGAGGAAGGGAGTGCTTTTCATGTTTATATTGGTTTCTTAGTGCTGCTGTAACAAAGTATCAGGAACTGACTGGCTTAAAACAAACAAACAAAAAGTAAATTATTACCTCACAGTTCTGGATATTAAAACTTCAAACTCAAGGTATCACCAGGGCCATGCTCCATCTGAAACCTATAGGGGAGAATCCTTCCTTGCCTCTGTTAGCTTCTGGTGTTTGCCAGCAATACCTGTCATTCCTTGGCTTGTATATGCATCACTCCACCTCCTCCATCTTCACATGGCCTCTTCTTTCCAGCGGTATCTACCTGCAGTCTCCTTCCCCTCTCATGTAAGGACACCAGTCCTTTTGGATTAGGGCCCACCCTAATCCAGTTTCCCTCATTTCAACTAATCGCATCTTCAAAAACCCTTTTCCAAATGATGTCACATTCATGGTACCAGAATTTAGGACTTGAATATACTTTTAGGGGGGCTATAATTCAATCCATAACACAGTTCTCCGCATTTTAAAACTACATATCAATCAATCTGTACCAGCTCAAAACAATATACAAAGCCCGTAATGATGCATTATGTTCAAGTTAACATATAAGTCTATGTTCTATTCAATAATCTGAGATGCTGCTTGTTAATTGTGGCATCCCAAATGCTCTGAGAATTATAAAACTATCTTCTAGGAATGTTCTAGGTTTTGAGCACCCTTGTTTTTTGTTTTTATAAGAGATGAAGTGACACAATGCTTTCTAATCCTTTAAAATGGTATTTGGTACAACTTCCATAAATGTTTTCATTCTTGTATGTCAACCTATTTGGGTTTAATAGCTTATTCCTCCACTATTTAGTTGTGTGATTTCTATAGTTAGTTTCCTCATCATTATACAGAAAATAATGATACGTTATTGGTTTTTTTCTTAATGAGAATTAAAGTGCTCAATATTAGCTATTATCTGGTGTTGTCTTAAGGATTATCTTTTAATTATTTTGTCAATAACATTTATATAGCGTTAAAAAATTTACAAAACTCCTCAGCTTACATTACCTGATTTGCTCTGTCCAGCCATGAAGTCTACTGCTTACAGTCATAGAACTATGCACTGCACAACAGCAGGGGGCACCATTCACAGAGACAACAATATGAATAGCACCTCCTGGAGCTGTGTAGCCTGAGTCCCTGTAAACAGTCCTATGCGGGGCACTCATTTATTAATTGAGGTTACACGATTTGCACAAGTAAAAGAGGTTACATAATTTGCACAAAGTCATATAGTTAATAACAGATGGAGCTGGAAAATGAACCCACAGACTATAGCTCTTCATCTTATACTTGATTTATTGCCCAAAGCTGTTTGTGGGGTATCCTATTTCTTTATGAAGTCCTTGAAATTATATAAACTTCAAAAATCCATCATTTTCTAGTTCATTTTATCCATAAAAGCTAACTCGACTAGCTACATATGCCACACTATTGAGTCGTACAAGGATTTGCAGTGATTTCAAGAAGTCAAATAAGTTTTTGAACTTAAAGATACCAAGTTTCAGGGGATATTGATTTTGGTTTTGACCTTCATTTTTCTTTTATATAAATATTCTTGCAAAAAGTGTTCACTACATAGCCATTTCTAAATAAATAGTACTCAAAGTTTAGTACAATTTCAATCTTGTGATTGTTTTGTTTTCAGAACATCAGCTCATTGATAACAGTAGTTTTTCAAGATTGTCCTTTGCTCTCAGACTGTTGTGTGTGAGTTCTTCAACTGGTTACTTGTATTTTGGTAATATAGTATGGTATCCAATACTCTCAGCCCTAGGAAACAAAAGCATGAGGCAACAATTCCAGTGTCAGCATTCGATAACTTAGAATATATTACAGATTAGGGACAAAGGAGGGTTTTAAATTACAAGTCTCTCTTTACTTGTAATTTGCTGATTGTATCGTCTGCATTTCTACTTAGGAATGGAAAAAGCTTTCCCCTGAAATGTCCATTAACCAAAAAAATTCTTTCTTGTTGGGTTATATTTTAGTAATTGCTATAATTTTTACAGACACATTACACAAGAAAGTTAGATTTATACCTTTGCTTAATGCTTTTCTGTGGTTTGTGCCACTTGAAAAAATTGAGAACTTTCCTTGTCTCTGGCTTATATATTCTCTCTCTCTTATGCTTCTTACCTGGAAATAAAGACAACTTAACCTGAACTAACTGGAAAAAATTTGTTATTTTATCTCTATACTAACATGAAGTCCAGTAATCATCTTTTGGTTGTCCCCTATGTCAAATAAGCTCATGCTAACATCTGTTAACATGGTCCTTACTATAAATGTTCTCAAATTTCTTATCTACTGAACAGTTTAAAAGATGAGCCCAATGTATCTTTTGCTCACTGAAATGTATCATGTTCTTAGACTGGGTCAACACTCTATTGTGTTAATTCCCTGGATGAGGGAGCACTTGCATTTTAAATATACACAAACACACACACACACATACACCCACATGCAAAAACATTTACATTTATTATCCCGCCACTGTGAGAAAATTAGGTCAACATTCTATTTATAAATTTGGTTTGGAGAATATATAAGATTGATGATATATGAAAACTTTACTTTCTCATTTCCTATATCATCATTTTTTTGTCCTCTTCTACTAAGAGAAATTATTCTGTGACTGCAAACATCAAAGTAATCATATATGATTATGTTGCTCATACATGCATTTCTGTGTGTCCAAACAGAGAGAATACTTATATTTGGAAATATGAGATTTAAAATTCATTTAATATTCTGTGGAATATTTGATACAGATGATGAACTAGAAAAATGCATATTATAGTGGAGGAGGGGATCAGGAAACACTAAGAGCTGTTAGTTTTCACTTATAACAATTAGTGTATGTCTCTACAACTTTTAGCAAGGCACCAAAACTTTCTAATCTTCCATACTCTCAAATAAAAAGTAGTAATCGTACAAATTTTCCTGCTAACCTAAGATTTGAGTTAGGGGTCAGAATAACAATAGATATGAAAGCACTTTGCAAAGCATGTTTCAAGATAATCATACAAATACTCTGCTGGGTACTGAGCAGTTACAAAAATGTTTAAGACGTCATCAGAGAGAAAAGCACATGCCCAGGTAAGCTTGTAAAAAAAAGAATGTGAATCCAAAGGCAGTTCTTAGTAAAAGCTGGACAGCGAAGTTTGATCAGGATGATCAGAATGCTGATAAGCAAAGAAACACCGTAACATAAATACAGAGAAAGTCTGAGAAAGAAAAGCTAACACACTACAATGCAACAATCACCTATGATGAGAAAGTACAACATGGGCAAAACTCCACATGAAACTTCCCAATAGGATTTATATCAATTAATTTGGCCTGTTACTCCAATAATATGTACGTTTTCAAAAGAAGCAAGGGAATGTACAAAGAATAAAATTGTAAAATGTGATGAAATTGTGTTTATAGGCTGTTTAATGCTAAATATTACATGTGGAAAAAAACAAATGTGAAAATTTTGAAGTTTCACGAGTTTTTATAATTTTCTGCATCAATTGACACAGAAGGATTTTGTACGTTAATTTAACATAAACTTTACTTGGATTTTAATTTAATGCATTCTTACAAATGATAATAGAACCAGTGACCTTGAGAAATAAATGAAGTAATTCTTCCTTGATTTTAAAAGAATCCCAGCAATAGTTCATTTTTTTTACACAAATTAAAGTTCTTCAGGCAAAGTGAAAGCTATCAATTTGCCTACAGTAAAACCTTTCTTTTGTCTTAAATTATTATTTTACATATATTGATCAATGGCAAGTAATTCCATCCTAAATTTGCTAATCTGCATAAGTAATCATTATATGTTAAATAATTTTAGATAATAAAAAGAAAAATTTCTGGTAAACTCAAGATAAATAGTATATAAATCATAAACATGAAATTTGATGGAAAACTGTTTTATACTTACAGATAATATTTGTGTTTATACAAAATTGGGGTACATATTAAAGTTGTGTAGCTTCTTAAAATTGAGATCTCCTGAGATAAAGGATCTTATATTTTTAATATAGAGCTAATAAATTTATTTAAATTTTAACCTATGCCCTTCTTCTCAGTGCAATCCGAGGAGGAAAAGAAGGCCAATAATTAGTCTAAAATTGCTATGCAGTTTAGAGAAATGAAAATTAGCATTGGCTGTCTCTAACTTGTGATAATATTCATTATGCTGGGAATCAAAATTGGTCAATAATGAAACTAGCCACCTAAAGTATCTGGATTATATGTTCCATGGATGAAGGAAATATAATGTGTCTAGAAATATGTCAGGTTGACTATCTGGTTAGCAGTACTCACACCCTGCACAGACTAACATACACTCATATACAATTACACAGTGAAAAAAATTACATTAAAAAACATTACACAGATTGACAGGAAAAATATAACTACAAAGGCTTTCATTATCATTGCACATTATTACACTTTGAAAAGGAAGATTGGAATGATCAGGAAGTTTTTTTTTTTAAAGAGGTTTTAGATTACATAAATGTTACATAAAAATATAGGGGATACCCATGTATCCCACTCCCTCCCCATCCCACACTTTCCACATTAACATCTTTTATTAGTGTGGTACATTTGTTACAATTGATGAATGCATATTGAAGCATTACTACTAACCATGGACTATAGTTTACATTATAGTTTATACTTTGTTCCACACAATTTTATAGGTTTTGACAAAATGTATAATGGCTTGTATCCATCATTGCAATGTCTTGCAGTTTTTATGAGAGGCGTGGTCTTACACTGGCAAGGAAAATGTAGATAACAACTGACACAGATAGAGTTCCTCATATTTCTCTGGAACACAATAGGCTTTTAAGTATGTAATTTCATAGTACAAAGAAACAAGAAATGTTGATTTTTTAAAAGAAGCTTTCAGCATCATAGGAAAAATTTGGAGAATAATTTAAAAGAAACAGCTATGCAAATAGTCTCGCTGTCCTGATTTTGTGATAATCAGGGTAGGCTAAACATTCACTATATTAGAAACCATGCATGTGTCCCCAGACCTAGTGTTTCTCCCTAGGTCTGGTTTTAGAATGCTGGTGATAAACTAAGCCTGATTCATTATATGACAATCCTGTATGGGAAAAGACTGTAACTCCGGGTATCTTTGGTCAACCTTAAGAGATATAGCAGGGGGACCGATGTGGCTCAGTTGGTTGGGCATCTGTCTCCCATATGGAGGGACCTGGGTTCGACCCCTGGGACCTCCTGGTAAAAATTGAAAAAAGAAAACTATAGAAGGCATGTGAGCCACCAGGTCCCATGAACGGGTGCGCTGCCAGGCCCCACGAGCCACGCAGCAAGATGATGATGTAATGGGAGAGTGACACAAGGGAGAGCCAAGATGAGATGCACCGAAAAACCAGGAACTAGGGTGGCGCAGGCGGTGGGATGCCTCTCTCCCACATCGGAGATTCTGAGGATCGAATCCCAGTGAAGACAGGAGGAGAAGGATGAGAAGAGAGGGCAGGAAATGGACACAGAGAGTTGCCCAGCGAATGGACACAGAAACAGCAAAAACAGTGGGGGGGCAGTATAAATGGATAAAAGTCAATAAATAATAAATCCTTAAAAAATGTATAGGGGAGGAAGATACAGACTATATTTAGTAGTAATACTTTGACGATGCCCTTTCATGATTTGTTAACAAATGTTTCACAACAATGTAGGGTGTTTGTGGGTGTGGGTGGGTGATATGTAGGAGCCCTGTATGATGTTATGCATGCTTGTTTTGTAAGATCACGATGTTCACTGAACACTTAGAGTTTATGTATGTTCATGTATGATTGATATACTTCAATAAATTGTTTTAAAAAAAAAGAAAAAAAAAGAAACAGGTAGTACAACTCCCTATTCTACACAACCATGCATTCTACAGAATCATATACAAAATATACCTTATAGGGAGCAATGGGCCATTATTTACCTGTGTAAAATAGTGACTATTGATTTAGCAAATGTTATGCTATTTTTCAATGATGCTCATTGTAAGAAATGGAAGTGAAAATAACATAAGTTTATATTTGGGGATGGGGACAGGAGAATGTTTTCTCCCAACCATGAAAAAATTTTAATCAAAGCTTTCAGAGGGGAGACCACAGTATTCTTCAGGATTTTTAGGAACCAAATTAAGCACTTTGTATAACTCATTTTCACTATATGTACACACATAAAAATATATTTTATTTTGGCATACATGTTTATAAACATGAATTTAACAAACCAAAAGCAACATTCCTAAACATCAAAAATAAATTGCATTTTATATACTCAAAACAATCATTCCATTCAAGATTATCTGTTTCTCCTATTTAGTCCCAGCTATACATTTCCTAATCCCCCAAAAGGTATGCTTTAACTTTACGAATGTTCCAAGATACCCTGAAGTTCATGTCTTTGTGCACACTATGTCCTCTTTTTCATTATCTCCCTTCTCTTCAATATGGAGTCACTTTTTCTATGAAGATTTTTCTGATCCCCCAGTCAGAACTGATTATCCCACTTGGCAAACCCTTAGCACTTTGTTGATACTGCTACTAGGATTGTTTCAGCCTATTCAAAGGTTATAAACTTATAAAGTTAGTAGATCTGGCTTCTCAAAGGACTGAATAACTGTTCTTCATATTCATCTCACCATCTTTAACATGTGGTCACATGACCATCCGTATCAATTTCACTTGCTTTACAAAGTCCTCATCAATTTTCCACAATATAAATAATAATACAGTGGACTCATGCAAGAATGTCTTCATTTGCATTATGAATATTATCTTTACAGCATGTCCCTGATCAGTACGTTTGAGACTGTTGTGACTGCTACATGTTGCATTATTGTAATTTGTGCACTAATAAGAAAAAGTAGTTTCCATGAATATAACCTCAGGAAAACACAGAAAATCTTATAAAATCAACTCATATAAGCTCTATGATATGACAGAGGGTTTGAATATTCTGTATTTTCCCATAAATGGGACTAAGGAAGATTAAGATCAAAGATAAAAATAGCTTCTGAGAATACGGAATTAAGAAGAGGGATAAGATAACCCATATCTTCCTTTTCCTTTTTTTCCCCCCTTCTCTCAAGAGTTTTTCAATTGATGCACTCATTGTTACAAAGCTTTTCCATTTTGCTCCAACCCTCCACTCCACTCATTTATTAAAGAAAAAGAAGTAAAAAACTTGGAAGTCAATATTTTTATATAGTCTAGAGAACTGGGGTTGTTTATAGTTTTTGTTACGGGATACCGTTTGCTTTTTGTTGCTTGGGATTTTGTTTTGTTTTTCTTTATTTGTTGCTGTAAACGTATCACATAGTTACATAACCTGGATAGCCTGGGCTTGAGTCTTGATTCTACCACTTATGAACTGACTGCCTTTGGACAAATTACTTAATCTTGTGTACCTTAATTTCTCATTTATGAAATAGTGATAATAATACCTATATCAGAGGGTGATTATGAATACTCAATCAGTTAATATTGGGAAGTGCTTCTTAAAATGGAGTCTGATATATAATAAGTGCTAAATATTTGTTTTTGAAAAGAAAAATATAAATGTTTCATGACGTATTTCTTTTATACAGCTAGAAAATAGGGCACACATCTGAGATATTATTTGTTTGCATTCCAAGGTAAAAAAAACTTTAAAATGTCTTAAAATTAAATTTGAATATAAGTAAGTGTATTGATATAAACTGAAAAATCCCTTAAACTGATGTTAAATAAAGTTACTACTCTAATATTACATAGGTAAAAGAGCAAAGAGAAAAAAAGTGGAAAAGAAAGAGAGTTTTAAAGGTCAAAGAAGTAAAGGAGAGAGGAGGGATAGGGGAGGGAGAAAAAGAGGGAGGAAAGTAGGGAGGAAGAAAGAAGACTTTAACATAAATGAAGATAAAATCTGTAAAAGTTGGCAAAATGTTCAAGTTGCCATACTTTTTATAAGTATTAGAAAAGGCTGTGTAAGAAACTAGTTTACAACCTGAAAAAATTAGTTTTTATGAATATTAGAATGCATCATATTATTTAACCTACTTTACCTGTCTCTTGCATTTTCAATATTTAATTAGTCTATTTAAAGCAATTTTACATTAATTATCTGTGGTTAAAAGGAGAAAATAAAATTGAGAATGTTTTTTTTTTTATTATGTCTCAATTAAATTAATTAGGTATTTTCATAAACCCTTTTTATAAAATTTGTATTCTCTTCAAACACCATACTTTAAAAAATATAGTAGGCACTAATTTGTAACTTTTAAATATAAATTATTCTAATTGAACGTAATGTGTCCTTTTGTAGAATTTTTCCTCACTAAATTACATATGCAAATTTGCAACCATGTAAACTGAGCTATTTCTAAACTAGATTAAAAATAAAGTGATTAGTTTGCATTTGTTTTCTCTTTATATTTGAATACCACTGGTTTTGCTTTAAAATATTACTTTTGAAAATTATAAATATAACAATCAAGATAATAAACATGCAATTTATACATGCATAAAATCAGATTTATAGGCATATTTATACTCAAATATCTAAGGGTCCAACAGCAGAAATGATAGATCCAATTTACTACATTTTCTACTACATTTATCAATGGATATATAAGTTTGGCACATTCTTTGGTAATTACATTTAAATTATTAAATTATGTGGACAATATAGCATGTTTACATGCAAGCTACTATACGATATAATTTTTTACTTATTAAGTATAGCAAATGGTTTTCCTCACAATATTATATAACAATATTATAAAATATTACAGAACAATATATTATAGAAAATATTATAGAACATAGACCATTAGGAGAAAATTTACATACAAAAATATAGCCCATTTGGACCGAGAATTTTATCACTATAACATAACTAAATAGTCCAAGCACTACATTTCACTTGGATCTTCCCAATATACAAGAGAATCATAAAACAGGGTGTGTTATGCAAGTCCCATTGACTGACAGAGGGTAGCATATGTGCTACGTTTTTTGTGTGTGATCAAATTCACAACAAGGGCTTTATCTTCAATAAGACACATGTATGTCTCATGTATATAAGAAATTTTGAGAAAATCAATGGCATAATGTTAAATTACAACTAGTGAAAGTGTTTACATGGAAAGTTACACTTACACCATAACAACTAACAGTTATTGAACTCTTATTATGTAAGCACTCATGAAATATTTGACATGTATCAGGCTATTTGACCCATAGAGCAACCAAAACACAAGAAAAATTTACTTTGGGGCATTCATTTATTCAACCAAATGTTACTGAGTACGTACTTTGTTCTAGGAACTCAAGATCCATAAGTAAGTAAAACACCAAATAATCCTTACACATAGGTTCAGATAAAGAAACTGGACCTATGGGATCTAAGATCATACAGTAAGTCAGCTGGTAGAGCCATAATTTGAATCAGGCAGTCTGTGCCCTAAATGTTAAGCCAGATGTATTTCAGTTATTTAAATATATATTAGCACTGTTTGAAAATTAATTTTAAATAACCTAAGGTCCGAGTTTTCTGTGACTGAATGAGAGAATATGTGAGAAAAAAAAAAGAAAAAAATGGGGAAAAAGCCAATTTGGGGTAAAAATAACCAATTTCTAGAAGCCCAAATTATTCATTAATTCATTCCTCAATTTATTCATTTTCATCAAAACACTATTGAGGAGTTCTGAGAAGATTGGAGCAGGCAGGCAGGGCTCAACTCTCTCACAAAAACAATGGAGAAAGGGCCAAAACTGCCTGAGGAAACTGCTTCGAGGGTCAGCAGACCAAGACAGAGCTACACAATTCCCAGGAGGGTGAGGGACAGAGAGAAAAAGAACCTGAAAGAAACATGAGTTACCAAACCCTCACAGTGGCAAGGAAGGGCTCCCATCCCCACCTCAAGAAATTAAGCCATAATAAAACCCCTCATTCATTACAACCAACTGAGAGGGGAACAGATGTCTTCCTCCCTGTCAGCTGTTACAAAAGAAAACTGAGGATGAGTTGGGGAAGCTTCTCTTCAGTGAATTTGGCCAGCAGAGCTCACTTTGAATCTTGGTTCTGGCCACACCAAAACACAGGAAAGCAGAGATTGAAAGAAACCTCCATGGAAAGGTGTGTTGATGAGCACCATCTGCTGTTTGGTCTTGAAATTGCATGGAAAAAAATGCTTTTAGGTCTCTCTTAACCTGAACTCCTGGCTGAAAATCGGTGCCCCATTAGTGAATCCCTGACCTGATTTTGATAACTTAAGCTGGGCAATTTTAAAGACACAGAATAAGTTGAACCAAATATCAAAGAAGAGCTGGGAAAGAAAAAAAAAATAGGCAAGAGAAAGAAATTGGACATCAGAGTAAAATCACGAACATATTCAGATGCCTAGACATCAGCAAACAATTAAAAGTCATACCAGGAAACAGGAAGAGATGGTACCACCAAAGAAACAAACCAAATATCCTGTAGAGATACATGATTTAAGACAATTAATCAATGACAATCACACAAATATAATAAATTAATTCAAACAATTGAGAGAAAATATGACTAAAGAGATAAAGGATATTAAGAAGACACTGGGTGAGCATAAAGAACAATTTGAAAGCCTGCAAAGAAAGGAAACAGAATATGTGGGAATAAAAGACATGATGAATGAGATTAAAAATACACTAGAGGCACATAAGAGCAGATTTGAATTGCTCGAAGACAGAATTAGTGATTTAGAAGACAGAACATCTGAACTGGAACAGAAAGAGAAAAAAATGGAAAAAATAGAACAGGGTCTCAGGAAATTGAATGAAAATGTGAAACACACAAAGATATGCATTATCAATGTGCTAGAAGGAGAAGAGAATGTAAAAGGGGCAGAAAGAATATTTGAGGAAATAATGACAGAAAACTTCCCAACCCTTATGAAAGACAACTCACTCCAAACAGAATAAATCTGAATAAACCTACCCCGAGACACTTACTATTCAGAAAAACAAATATTAGAGATAAAAAGAATATTCTGAAAGCAGCAAGAGAAAAGCAAAGCATCACATACAAGGGAAACTCAATAAGATTAAGTGCTGACCTCTCATCAGATAGCATAGAGGCAAGAAGAAAGTGGTTTGATGTATTTAAGGTACTGAAGGAGAAAAACTGTCAGCCAAGAATTCTGTATCTGGCAAAACTGTTCTTCAAAAATGAGGGTGAATTCAAAGTCTTCACAAACAAACAAAAATTGATGGAGTATGTTACCAAAAGACCAGAATTACAAGAGATACTAAAGGGAGTGCTGCAGCTTGAAAGGAAAAAACAAGGGGAAGAGACTTGGAGAAGAGAGTGTAGAAATTAAGATTATTAACAAGGGTAAATTAAATGGTAAAAAGACAGTCAATAATAATATATGACAACAGAAATCTGAAGGAAAAAATGGATGAAGTAAGTAATGCCTTTACAGCAATAACATTGAATGTTAATGGCTCAAACTCCCCAGTCAAAAGACATAGACAATAGAATGAATAAAAAATATGAGCCATCTATATGCTGTTACAAGAGACAAACCTCAGATTTAAGGAAACAACCAGGTTAAAAGTAAAAGGTTGGAAAAAGGTATTCCATGCAAATAGTAACAAAAAAGAGCTGGAGTAGCAATACTGTTACTGGGCAAAATACATTTTAAATGTAAAACTGTTATAAGGGATAAAGAAGATCATTATATATTAATGAAAAGGGCAATTCACCAATAAGAAATAATTATACTAAATATTTATGCACCTAACCTGAGTACCCCAAGATACATGAGGCATACATTGGCAAAGCTGAGGGAGAAATATACGTATGTACAATAATAGTTGGAGACTTCAATATACCAATCTCAGCATTGGGTAGAATATCTGGACAGAGGATAAATAAAGAAACAGAGAGCTTGACTAATATGATAAATAAACTAGACTTAACAGACATTTGTAGAGCACTGCACCCCCAAACATCAGGACTGACATTCTTTTCAAGCACTCATGGATCCTTCTCCAGGATAGACCATATGTTGGGTCACAAGACAAGACTCAATACATTTTAAAAGACTGAAAGTATACAAAACACTTTCTCTGATCATAATGGAATGAAGCTGGAAATCAACAATTGTCAGAAAAAGGGAAAATTCATAAGTATATGGAGGTTAAACAACACACTAATAAATAATCAGTGGGTCAAAGAAGAAAATGCAAGATAATTTTGCAAATATCTTGAGACCAATGAAAATGAGAACACAGCATATCAAAACCTATGAGACACCACAAAGCCAGTGCTGAGAGGGAAATTGTAGCCCTCAATGCTTACATTAAAAGAGACGAAAGAGCTAATATTGAAGATCTAAATACACAGTTAGAGGAACTAGAAATAGAACAACAAACTAATTCCAAACCAAGCTGAAGGAAAGAAACAGTAAATATCAGAGCAGAAATAAATGAAATTGAGAACAATGAAACAGTAGGGAGAATCAACAAAACCAAAAGTTGGTACTTTGAGAAGATCAACAAAATTGACAAACCTTTAGCTAGACTGACAAAGAAAAAATAGAGAAGACACAAATAAATAAAATCAGAAATGAGAGTGGGGACAGACATTATCATTGATCTCACAGAAATAAGAGAGATCATAAGAGGATACTGTATTAGTCAGCCAAAGGGGTGCTAATGTGAAATACCAAAAATGGGTTGGTCTTTACAAAGGGTATTTATTTGGGGTAGAAATCCACAGACACCAGGCCATAAGCGTTAAGTTTCTTCTCTCACGACAGTCCTTTGCCATGTGTTAGAGAAAGACAGCTGCCGCCATTTGCCAGGGTTTAGGCTTCTGGGGTTCCTCTCTTCCCGGGGCTGCATTTCTCTCCGGGCTTAGCTCCTGTTTCCTCCACAAGGTCAGCTGTGGACAATTAGGTGAATCACTTGCTTCTCTTCTCCTGGGGCCTTCTTTCCAACATCAAAACTGCTTCTCAAAAGACTGCTTCAACTCTGTTCTTTGCCTTGCCTTTTATACTCAATTCCCCACCAACCAAAGGGGTGGGGCTCAACGCCCTAATCATAACGTAATCATGACCAGATTAACAGATCAGTTTACAAGCATGATCCAATTATATTTTTGGAATTCATAATTATATCAAATTGGCCAACAGTTACAGATACTATGAACAACTGTATTCCAAAAAAGTAGACAATGTAGACGAGGATGACAGATTGCTAGAAACACATGAACCACCTACACTAACCTGAGAAGAAATAGAAGACTTTAACAAACCAATCTCATGTGAAGAGATTGAAACAGTCATTAAAAACCTCCCCAAAATAAAAAGCCCAAGACCAGATGGCTTCACAGGTGAATTCTACCAATCACTCAAGGATGATCTAATACGAACCTTGCTCAAGCACTTCTGAAAAATTGAACAGGAAAGAACGCTAACAAACTCATTCTATGAAGCCAACATCATCCTAATAGCAAAACCAGATAAAAGATACTATGAAAAAAGAAAATTACAGCCCAATGTCTCTAATGAATAGAGAAGCAAAAATCCTCAACAAAATACTTGCAAACCAAATCCAAAAGTACATTAAAAGAATTATACAACACGGTCAAGTGGATTTTATCCCAGATATGCAAGGATGGTTCAATACAAGAAAATCAATTAGTGTAATAAAACACATTGATAAATTGAAGAGGAAAAATCACATGATCCTCTCAATTGATGCAGAAAAGGCATTTGCCAAAATACAGCACCCTTTCTTGATAAAAACATTCCAAAAGATAGGAATAAAAGGAAGCTTTCTCAACATGATAAAGTGCATATATGAAAAACCTACAGCTAACATTGTACTCAATGGTGAAAGACTGAAAGCTTTCCTCCTGAGATCAGGAACAAGATAAGGATGTCCACTGTTACTACAGTTATTCAATATTGTGCTAGAAGTTCTTGCCAGAGAAATTAGGCTAAAGACGTAAAAGGTACCCAAATAGGAAAGGAAGAAGTAAAACTTGCACTATTCACTGATGATATGATCCTATATCTAAAAAAATCCTGAAAAATCCACAAGAAAGCTACTAGAACTAACAGGTGAGTTCAGCAAAGTGGCTAAATACAAGATTAGTATACAGAAATAAAACAGTGTTTCTATATACTACTGATGTGCAATCTGAGGAAGAAATCAGAAAAAAATTTCATTTGTAATAGCAAATAAAATAATCAAATATTTGGAATAAACTTAACCAAGGACATAATGGATCTGTATTCAGAAAACTACAAAACACTGATAAAAGAAACCAAAGAAGACTTAAATAAATAGAAGGACATTCTGTGTTCATGGATTAGAAGACTAAATATTGTTAAGATGTCAATTCTACCCAATCTGATTTACAGACTCAATGCAATTCCAATAAAATTCCCAATAGCTTTTTTTCTTGCAGAAATGGAAAAGTCAATTAACAAATTTATTTGGAAGGGTAAGGGTCTCTGAATAGCCAAAAATGTCTTAAAAAAGAAGAACGAAGGTGGACAACTCTCACTTTCTGACTTTAAAGCATATTACTTAGCTACAGTGGTAAAAACAGCATGGTACTGGCATAAAGACAGACAGATTGACAAATGGAACTAAATCAAGAACTCAGAAATAGACCCTTACATTTACAGTCAAGTGATTTCTGTCAAGGCTGACAAGCCCTCCCAGCTGGGCCAGAACA
>JAQZBX010020300.1:0-33097 GCA_029593785.1 Cabassous unicinctus
AAAAAAAAAAAAAAAAAAATTTGACACCAGATGGTAACTTGATTCCACAGGAACAAATAAAGACAATAAGAAAGAGTAAATAAAAAGATTATTATAAAATCTTTGTATATATTCACTCTCCTTCCCACTATCACCCTTTTTTAATGTCATACAATTATGTAAAATAATAATATTAACAATGTATCATTGGATTTGTATAAAAATAATAGCACAAAAAGGGGGGAAAGAGGAGTAGAGCTCTATAAAAGTAACTATTCTTTAACTCATTGAAATTAAATTAGTACATATATGAAGTAGATTCTGATGCTATGTATATGATAAGTCCTAAGGCAAGCATTATAAAAATAAGTAAAAAATATAGTGAAAAAAATCATGAAAAAAATTAGACATACACTAGAAAATATTCACCTAATACAAATGAAAGCAGTAATGCTTGAATGGAAGAACAAAACAGATGTAAGAAATATAGAAAATAAAAAGAAAAGTGACATAATTAAATCCAACTATATCAATAACAACATTAATAGTGAATGAATTAAACAATCAAATTAAAAGACAAAGATTATCAGACTGGATTAAAAACAACAACACAAAAAAACCATGATCCAACTATATGCCATCTACTGGAGACACATTTAAGATAAAATGATACAAATAACTTAAATGGAAAAGGATGGAAAAAGACATATGCAAAAGTAAACATAAAAAAATGGGATGTCTCTATAAATATTTTTTATAAAAACCTAAAAAAAACTCTTATATGAGATAAAGAGGGGCATTTTATGAAAATAAAAAGTTCAATCCCCAAGAAAATATAAGAATTATAGGCACAGTTGTACCTAAAAAACAGAGCTCAAAATTATATGAATCAAAACTGACAAAATTGAAGGAAGAAATGGAGGATTCAAAATACTTGGAGATACTTACACTCTGCATTCAATAACTAATCGAGGGAGGGGATTTTGGGAAGTTGGCAGAGTAGAGAGCTTCAGGACTCAGACCTTCCACCAGTACAGGCAGGAACAGTTTGAAATAACCATTTTTAAACTCCTGAGGCCAGAAGAACACTGCACAGCATCCAGGGAAGAGTGGGAGAAAGAGGCTGATAAGTAACAGTAAAAAACAGTAAATTACTCTCTCCAGACAGGGACAGCAGCTACTTATGCCCATCCCCATTCTCATGGCAGGCTGCCATGGGCTACCTTTGTTGGTGACATAAGGGATAAAAATTTCTTCCTTAAGACCAGGGGTGAGTATGGCTGATCACTGATCATAGCTTTTGAGAAGAGACTTCAGATCCCTGGGAGCTGGACCGGAGGATGGTTATTGTTTAACCCACCCTGGACAAAGGCAACAATGGAGGAGACTGAATGACATTATGCTTCTTCAGGGCTGTGATGGACAGTTAGTTGAAGGGCTACATTTCTTGGATAGACCAAGAAAGCTCAGCTTTGGAGAGTCATGGTAGAAGCTCTTGGTGCTCTCTGGATTGCTTTCCCAAGGCACTTTGGAGCCAGTCTGCACCCCTTTCATGGGCCCCTGGCCCTGTTTAAGTTGGAAAAGACTGACTTGGGAAAGTCCTCACAGTAAGCTCCTCATCCCAAAATTTATCCTCCATGCAAAAGCAGCTTCGGACAACAAATTAGTGTAAGAAACTATAGAGGCAGACAATCTGCAAGTGCTTGCCAGCTTCAAACACCCGGGAAATGTAGGTCTGCCAACTGGGAAACCAAGGGGACAGCCAAACATCTGTGAACAGGGGAAGTCCAAAATAACAAACAAGCAAAATCCCAGGACAAGAGAGAGGCCCAGAAAGACAGGAAAAACCCTGCACTCTATATTTGCCTTGGGCAGACCTTCCTGATAGGAGTGCTGAAGCTCAAGAATATCTCTATCACCAGCTGGTTACAAAACCAGGAAACAGACATCTCAGGAATTGGTTCCAGAGTTAACATTTTAAAATATTAAAATGTATAGCATGCAAAAAAAAAAAGACTACAGGACAAAATAGAAATAAAAAATAATTCCCCATCCAAAGGAACATGATAAAAATACAGAAAACACCAACAAAGAAGAACAACTAGACCTAAAAGACATATATAGAACACTTTACCTAACAACAATAGAATACACATTCTTCTTGAGCGCACATGGATCATTCTTCAGGATAGACCATATGGAGGTCAAAAGCAAGTCTCAATATGTGAACTAAATATAATGAGCAAACTCATTGAGTTAATAGCTAAAATATAAGTCACCAGAGAAAAGAATGTGTTACAGAATGGAAAGCTGAGGTTTAATCTGTGCAGATTTGGTAAAAAATGGTTTGTAAATGTTCTGAAATGAATAGAAATGGTGAAAGCACATCATAGGGTTTGTAATTAGTAGCACTAATATGACTATGGTAGTGTTGTTGATTTTTTGAGTAATTAAAATGCTCTAATACTGCTTGAAGTGCTGAATGCACAACTTGGTGATTATACCAAATGCCATTGATTATACACTTCAGATAAGTTGTACAGTTTATGAACAAAAACAAAATAGGTTGGGATGGGGGAAAAATACACCAAATGTAAGATATGGACTGCAGTTAGTAATAACATTTTGACAATGCTCTTTCATAATTTGTTACAAATGTTTCACAAAAATGCAAGGTATTTATGGTGGGATGATGTATAGGAGCTCTGTATGATGTTATGCATGTTTGTTTTGTAAGTTCACAACTTTTACTATACACTTATTGTTTATGTATGTTTATGTATGAATGATATACATCAATAAATTGTTTTTAAAATGAAAAAAACAAAGTCTTAATAAATTAAAAAATATTTAAATCATACCAAATATATTCTTATACCAAAACAGAATGAACCCATAAATCAATAACAGAGGGAGAAATGGAAAATTCGCAATTACATAGAAATTTAAAAAAACATACTCTTAAACAACCAATGGGTTGAAGAAGAAGCCACAAGAGAAATTAGGAAATATATTGAGAGGGATGAAAATGAAAATACAACATAGCAAAATTTATGGGATGCTCAGAATACAGTGCTAGGAAGGAAATTTATATATCTAACTGTTACATTAAAAAAGAAGAAAGACTTCAAATCAGAGATATAACCTCAAATGTAGTAGAAGAATTAGAGAAAGAAGAGCAAATTAAACCGACAGCAATCAGAAGGAAGGAAATAACAAAGATTATAGTGGAGATAAAGGAAATAGTAAAAAATAGAAACAACAAAACCAAAAGTTGGTTCTTTGGAAAGATCATTAATAGTGACAAACATTTGTTTAGATTGACAAAGAACAGAAGAGGGAGCATACAAATAACAGAAATCAGAAATGAAAAGGGGGACATTACTGCCAACCTCACTGAAATAAAAAGGACTATCAGAGGATACTATGAGCAACTGTATGTCAATAAATTAGATAACCTAGATGATATGGACAAATTCTTAGAAACACATAAACTACCTACATTGACTCAAAAAGAAATAGAATAGCTCAACAAACCAATTACTATTAAAGAGATTGAATTAGTAATCAAAAACCTTCCAAAAAAGAAAAGCCAAGGACCAGATGGCTTCACAGGTGAATTCTACAAAACATTCCAAGAAGTCTTAACTCCAATTAGGCTCAAACGCTTCCAAAAAATTGAAGGGGAGGGAACACTCCATTATTCATTTTACAAGGCCAACATCACCTTCACTCCAAAACCAGATAAAGATACCAGAAGAAAAGAAAACTATAGAACAATACCCTTTATAAATATAGGTACAAAAATCCTCACCAAAATACTAACAGATCAAATCCAACAGAATATTAAAAGAAGTATACACTATGGTTAAGTAAGATTTATCCCTGGCATGCAAAGTTGGCTCAACACAAGAAAATCAATTAATGAAATACACCACATTAATACAATGAAGGATAAAAACCACATGATCATCTCAATTGATACAGAAGGGCACTTCACAAAATCTAGCACTCCTTCTTTATTAAAAAAACAAAAACAAAAACACTCAGGATACTGGGATAGAAGGAAATTTCCTAAACATGATATAGGGCATATATGAAAACCCCACAGCTAATATCCCACTTAATGGTGAAAGTCTGAAAACCGTCCCTCCAAGATCAGGAACAAAACAAGGATGCTCACATTCACAACTCTTATTCAGTATTGTCCTGGAAGTTCTTGCCAAAGCAATTAGAAAGAAAAGGAAATAAAAAGCATTAAAATGGGAAATAAAGAAGTAAAACTTCCTATTTGTGGATGACATAATCCTATATAGAGAAAATATTTAAAAATCCACAACAAAGCTTCTAAAGCTAGTAAACAAATTCAGCAAAGTGGCGGGATAACAGATCAACACCTAAAAATCAGTAGTGTTTATAAACATAAGCAATGAACAATTGGAAGAAGAAATCAAGAAAAAAATTCCACTCACAATAGCAACTAAAAGAATCAAATATCTAGGAATAAATCTAATCAAGGATGTAAAGGACTTATACACAAAAAAACTACCAAACCTTGCTAAAAGAAATCAAAGGGAATGTAAATAATTGGAAGGATATTTCATGTTCATGGACTGGAAGACTAAATATCATTAAAATTCAATCCTATCCAAAGCAATTTATAGATTGAACACAATCCCAATCAAAATTCTAACAACGTTCTTTGCCAGAAATAGATAAGCAAATCAGCAAATTTATATGGAAGTTTAAGGGACCCCAAATAGCTAAAGCCATCTTTAAAAAGCAGAATGAAGTTGGAAGACTCACACTTTCAGATCTTAAAGCTTATTACAAACCAACATTAATCAAAACACCATGGTACTGACACAAGGACGGAGATATAGACCAATGGAATAGAATTGAGAGCTCAGAAATCAACCCTCACATTTATAGCAAACAGATTTTTGACAAGGGGATAAAGACAACTCAATTGGTGAAGAATAGTCCTTCAATAAACAGTGCTAGGGAAACTGGATCTCTATTTGCAAGAAAAAGGAGGATCATTACCTCACACCTTATACAAAAATCAACACAAAATGGATCAAAGACCTAGATATAAGAGCTGGAACTTTCAAACTCCTATAAAGAAACATAGTGAAGTATCTTCAGGACCTTGTTTTATGCTTTGGTTTCTTAGACTTTACACTCAAACTACAAGCAACAAAAGAAAAAAACATAAATAGAACCTCATCAAAATTAAAAATATTTGACAATCAAAGTACTTTATAATTAAAGCAAAATTAAAACCCACACAATGGGAGAAAATATTTGGAAATCACATTAATATCCAGAATATATAAAGACACCCTTCAACTTAACAAAAAAATACAAACAACCCATTTTAAAAAATGGGTAAAAGACTTGAATAGACATCTTTCCAAACAAGATATACAGATGGCCAGAAAGCATAAGAAAAGATGCCTAGAATAAGCAAACTCATAGAGAATATAAGTTACCAGGGGATGGGGTGGAATAGGGAATTGGAAGTTAAGGCTTAAAATGTACCCGGTTCCTATTTGAAATAATGGTAATATTTTGGTAATAGATGGTGGTGATGATAGCACAACATTGTGAATGTAATTAGCAGCACTGAAATATATATCTGAATGTGATTAAAAGTGAAATTGCTAGATTGTATATATGACAACAGAATAAAAATTAATGAAATAAGAAATAAATAACAAAAAATAGGAAATTTTCAAATATGTAATAATTAATCAACACACTTTTAAAATAACCAATGTGTCAAATTAGAAATCTCAAGGAACATTAGAAAATGCATTGAGATGAATGCAAATTAAGACATGTGCTTGGAGGGAAATTTATAGCTGTAAAAACCTCTAAGGTAAAAGAAGAGCTCATAGCAATAATCTAATCTCCCACCTTAAAACACTGGAACCAAAGAGCAAATAAAAATTAAAGCAAGAGGAAGGAAGGAAATAAAGACTAGAGTAGAAGTCATCGGAATAGAGAATAGAAAAAATCAGTAGAGAAAATCAAGAACACCCAAAGTTGATTCTTTGGAAAGACCAACACATTCGATAAACATTTAGCTACACTGACTAAGATACAGAAGAGAAAACTCAAATTCATAAAATCAGGAATGAAAGTGAGGACATTGCTAGCATTCTAATAGATATTAAAGAATTTTAGGATATAATTTGAACAATTATATGCCAAAAAGTTCGATAACTCAGCTGAAATGGGCATATAACTAGAAAGACAAACTATTGTAACTAACTCAAGAAACAGAAAATATGAATAGTCATATAACAACTAATGAGAGATTGAATTAGTAATTTAAAAATTTCCCACAAAGAAAGCCCAGACCCAGTATACTACTTTGATGAATTCCACCAAATATTTAAAAAATAATACCAATTCTTAAAAAAATTTTTTCTAAAAACTTGAAGAAAACAAAGTATTTTCTTACTCTTACTGTGAAGGCAGTTTACTCTGATACCCAAACCAAAGACATCACAAGAAAACTACAGACCAATACGACTTATGAATACAAAAGTCAAAATCTCAACAAAAATTAGCAAATCAAATCCAGCATAACCAACTGGATTTATCCCAGTTTAAAATCTGAATATCAATTAGTATAATACATCATATAGATAAGAGTAAAAGACAAAACCATATGACCATCCCAATAGGCATGGAAAAATAATTTAGCAAACAAGCCATAAAAAGGAACTTACTAAACATGATTAAAAGCAATTATGAAAAACCCACAGTAAGATCATACTTAATAGTGAAAGATATAATGCTTTTCCCTTAAAGTCAGGAATGAGACAAGGATGTCTTCTCTTGGCACATCTATTCAACATTTTATTGGTAGTTCTAGCCAAGGCAATTCAGCAATAAAAAGAAATGAAAGGCAACCAAGTTGGAAAGAAGATACGAAACTTCTCCTGTTTTCAGTTGACATGATGTTGTATGATCTTGTATACAGAAAATCCTAAACATCCGCTAGAAAATTATTTGACCGAATATCAGCAAGTTTGCAATATATAAGATCAATATAAAAGAATAAATTGTATCTCTATGCATCAGTAATAAAAATCTAAAACTTAAATAAAATTCCAATTACATCATCAAAAAGAATAAAAACCTTAAGAATAAATTTAACAAAAGAAGTGCAAAACTATACTGGAAATGAAAAATATATCATTGAAAGCATGTAAAAAACCTTAATTAAATGGAATGATATTCCATGCTTATGAAACTGGAGTCTTGATATTGTTCAGTTGGAAATACTCCCCAAAATGACCTACAGCTCCAATGTTATCTCTACTAAAAGACCTCTATGATCACATGCTTTTTTCTCCTTTTTATGTTAAGGTGGTACATTTCTTTGAGATTTTCAAATATTAAGCTATTCTTGCATCCCTAGATTAAACACTATTTCATGATGATGTTGTGGTGGTTTGGAGGTATGTACCCCAGAAAAACATGTTCTTAAACTTAATCAATTCCTGGGAGTGTGAACCATTGTGAATAGGATCTTCTGATGAGGCTACTTCAGGTAAAGTGTGGCCCAGGATGGGTCTTAATCCTATTACTGAAAGCCTTATATGGAAGGTTGCAGAGAGAGAAAAAAGCCAAAGAGGGAGCAGCCAGAAGCTGAAAGTCAACAGAACCCAGAAGAGAATGGAGAGACCAGGAGAGGCTGCCATGTGCATTGCCATGTGACAGGGGATCTCAGGATCAACAATCACCCTCAGCCAGCCTCAGAGCACCAGTCTTCAGTAAGAAAGCATTGCCTTGATAATGCCTTGATTTGGAATTCTCCTTAACCCAAAACTGTGAGCCAAAAATTCCAAACGTTTAAGCCAACCCATTGCACAGTATTTGCTTAAGCAAGGAAGAAACTAAAACAGGTGTATTATACATTTTATGAATTGAGGTAAATCTTTTTAATGTTCTATCAGAACTCTAGTGATGTCTTCTTTTTATCCCTGATGTTGATTATTTGAGACTTCTCTTTTTAAAATCAGTTTTGTCATGGTTTTATCATTTTTTTATTTCCAAGTGACTAATATTTTACTCTGTTGAAATCCACTGTTTTAAAAATGAATTTCTGTTTATTTTTGTTTCCTATTTTGTAAATTATTTAGTAGAATAAATTTTTCTAACTTCTCAAAATGAGTGCTTAAATCATTAATATTTCATCTTTTTACTGTTCTAAATATTAAGACTATTGTTTTCTCTAAGCATGAATGTAGCTCTCCCACACTTTTTGCACATTACAATTTTATTGTGCAGTTAAATATATTTTCTAATTTATATTGTGACTTATTCTTTGATTCATGGTTACTTAGAATACTTGTGTTCCTTAATTGCTAAACTTGGGGGCATTTTTCCATCTTTTTCTCATTAATTTATATAGCACTATCCACTCTGTTCAGATAACATAATCTACAGGATTTTGACCCTTTAAAATTATTGAGGCTTGTTTTCTTGTCCATAATATGATATATTTTGATAAATGTTTCACGTGCACTTCAAAAAATCAACTGTATACTGCAGTTAATTGGTACAGCTTCTAGATTGGACACTCAGGTCAAGCTGTGTTTTAAATCCTCTATGTCCTGACTGATTTTTCGTCTGCTTTTCTGTTAGTTACTGAGATGACTATTAAGGTAGCCCACTCTATTTGTGATTCTTTTCATTTCTGCAATTTTTTGCTTTATATATTTTAAAGCTGTTTTTCAATGTATGTCAAATTAGAGTTCTTATGTTCTAATGATTGGATTGACCTACTCAGCATTATGAAATTTCCATATTCATTTTTAGTTATTGCTTCAGAGTTTATTTTCCTGATAATAGTATGGGTACACTAGCTTTCTTTTGGTTAGTATTTTCATGATATATTTTTCCATTCTTCTATTATCAACTTTTCTTTCTCCTTATATTTAAGTTATGTCCCTTTTAGTCCACACGTATTGTTGTGGTGTTTTTAAAATTATTTTTAATACACTGTGACAAGGATTTTTTACTTTTTTTTTTTTTTTTTTTGGTTATGGGGTAAAAACCATATACATACATATCAAACCACTAGGGAAATGCCAGGCTACATTATTGTAACTAGTATTGCATTAGTAAAATGATGATGCTCTTATGATAACAGTGCATAAGGGCAAGATTTCTGTAAAACTCAGAAGCCCATACAGGAAATGTGTGATTTGGTATTGAGTATGATGCTGCCTTTTATACTCTGATGGAAAAATATATCTCCTCTTATTTCTGCCTAGATCCAAGACTGCTTACTCTTTAATAATAAATAAATAAATAAATGGTTATATATTACAATTAAAATGGCTTTCACTTAAAAGGAAAGTATGTATTTGTCAGATCTTTTGCCACTCTGCTAGAAATGAAGGGCTGAAAGGCCATTATATAACATTCAGTGACATGGACACTCACATTGTGCACTCGGTGTGATATTCGCCCCTCATGTTTTCACTTGGCTTTCGTGTCTTAGGATGCATCTTATAGTAAACAGAATAATTCCATAATAAGCCTCTCAAATTTCTAATCCAATTTGACATTGAAATCAACTTCAGTTTCATTTAACTATAACAAAACACAATTTTTTCCCTGTTTTTCACATTTAAATTATTTGTGATTTTATGATTGTTGCTTCATGTACTAAGGAACATGGTGTTATAACCCTGGAAAGCAGGAAGTTAGAAACAAACAGAAATTAATGCCTCCTCAAATTCCCCAAGATTACAGAAAGGTCAGGGGAAAGTTCCATCTGTCACTATCTTTCACTCTAAGAGGAATCTAGCACTTTTCTGGACACATTGATAGAGCAGTAGAGATCCTTAATACAAAGCAATCAAATGTGTGTTCTAAAGGGGCCTCTGTGGCTCTGGAGACATCCAGGCACTGTGGGCAGGGCTGGCAGCTCAGGAGTTTGGTGCTGTATCATAACACAGCACGCTGAATGTATTTGATATTCTCCTCCTCCCCCTCCCCCTCCCCCTCCTCCTCCTTCACTATGGGCCCAGTGCCTCATGAATGAGGAGTTACTACCTGCCTGCTGTAGCGGGTTCTACCACACTAGAACCTACTTGTACCTGAGCCAATCTTTGTTCTAAGTTGGAGTACTAGGCCCAGTGTTTTTAATGTAATTGTTTATAAATTTGCATTTAAATAAGAAATTTTATTATTTGCTTTCTCTTTGTTCCATCACTTATTGATTAACCATTGCTATACAACAATTTCCTCCCAAACTTAGCAACTTAAAATAAAAAAAAACATATATATTTCACAGTTTCTGTGAGTCTGGGATCAAAGAGCAGCTGGCCTGGGTAGATGTGGCTCAGGCTATCTCAGGAAACTGTCAACAAGGTGTTGGCTGGGACTGCAGTCTTCTAGGCTTCCCTGTGGCCGGAAGATCAATATTCCAAGCTCAGTCTTGTGGCTATTGCCACATGGGTCCCTCCCTAGGGCTGTTCCTAACATGCCAGCTAAATTCCTCGAAGGTGAGTGATTTGAGAAAGACAGTGAGAAAGAGAATGAGCCAGAAACAAGAACAGAATCCACAGTATCTTTCATATCCTAATAATGGAAGTTATATACCATCACTTCTAATTGAATTCTTTTGGCTACGCAGACCAATTCTGGTACAATGTGGAAGGGAAATACCCAAGGGTATGAATACCAGGAGTCAGGAATGATCGTGGACCATCTTGGAAGCTGACTACCATACACATGCTGCATGTAATCCCCTTTTCTTGGATTAATCAAACATTTTTAAAAACTTATTCCATCCCCCTATTAAACTGATTTTTAAAATCATAATATAAGTCTGTATATTAACCACGTCTCAGAAAATATATCTTAGAACCACACTATAAAGCAATAACACCTCTTGGCCCCTCCCAACTTTTGAATTTTGTTGTTATATATTTTAATTTTAGGGTAATTGTAAATCACAGAAAGCACAATTATTTGTTTTATTCAGTTAACTTGTGTCAAGATTTTTGCATATAATTATCTTTTCCCTTTCTTATCAATCCTTCCTCCATTTCCTTAGCTGCTTCTGTGTTAATTTTCCTTCTTCCTGAAGAAATTCCTATATTATTTTCTTTAATGTGGATTTTTGAGGTACTGGGACTGGGAATTGAACCTGGGACCTCATATGTGGGAAGCTGGCTCCCCCCAAGGTTTTTGACATTAATTTTAACTGCAGTACTCTGGGGAGGCAAGTTTATTGACAGAACACCGTTACGCTCAGTTTGTAGTAGTTTAGGGTTCCACTTTTATTTAGGATGTTCATCTATTAGAGCTTCACTTAAAGGAGTCTGTGAATTTGTCTCTTGTTCCTCAATTATTTAGGATCACAACAATCAAAACTCAAGTTCACAAAGCATGACAAATGCCTTCAGGATGAATGCCTATTTTGGTTTTTCCCTTATCTGTTATGCTCATGCTTTCATTTAGTTTTTGGTATCTGAGTATACCTTACTAATGTTCTAGCTCATTGCTGCATTCAAAAGAATTTTAAATTATATTTAGTTAAGAGCTTGGTCAGATTACCTGAGAATACTGAAACAAAGAGAAATACTGACTAGATTTTAAAGTATTGATAGAAATTATTTAAGATTACTGAATCAGCTTTGATGAAAAAAATGTTTTTCATAAATTGTTTATTTCATAACCAATAGGTGTTCATCATATCCTCTTCTTTTTTTTAAATCTTTGCAACATCTTAAATTATGTTCTCCTTTTCAATATAATTAGTTACTTTGTATCTTATTTCACTAATGCAATGATTTAGAATGCTTTAACCTTGATAATGATTTATCAATATCATGAGCACCCCTTGTACATGATTGTTTTTTAACTCTCCATACTAGTAATTATTATTCTTACAACTTTGTGTATCTGATATTTAAGTTAATTTTACCCTAACATCTCAGTTTTCTCTATATAGTTTCTGTCATCAGCGAATTTTTCAAAAATGTTATTAAGAGTATATATTCACTACTTTTCTTTTTACATTTTTCTTCACTCTAATTTTTCACAAATCCCTGAAGACAAATTCTGTGCCAGCATGGATAGTTAAGGTTATAAGGTTAAGTGAATAAACACCCAAAGTACAGGTACTTTATTTACCCAAATGTTAATACCCAGATTCTATGTTTGATAAGAGACAAAACAAACACATAAATAGGTACACTCGACTCTGATGTGAAGGGGCATATTTTTGGCTGCCTGGTATATGGTTGATAATAAAATGTGTGTGTGTGTGTTTAATCAATCAATTATTCTCTAGTGTAAATATGAAATTATTCTGGATATAATATAAATGAGAGAAACCACAAGAGCTGCTGGAGGAATATATCTCACCCTTTTTCTTTTTCAATTTTCTTTTTATATTTTTTTATTAGAGAAGTTGTAGGTTTGCAGAAAAATCATCCATAAAATACAAAGTTCTCACATACTACTCTATTATTAACATCTTCTTTTAGTGTGCATGTTTGCTGCAATTGATGAGCAACATTTTTTATAATTATACTATTAACTATAACCTATGGTTTAAATTAGGGTTCACTGTTTATATTGTACAGTCTTATGTTGTTGTTGCTTTTCACCTTTTATCCTATTAAAATATATACAACCTAAAATTCCCCTCATTTAAACAGTATGCAAATATATAATTCACTACTGTTAATGACATTCACTATGTTGTGCTACCATCACCACAATCAAACTTTTCCTCAACTCAAATAGAAACTCTGAACAATTTAAGCAGGAACTCCCCGTTCTTTACCACCCCCTCCCCCAGGTGGTAACTCCATGCATTTGCTTATTCTAATTATTTCATATCAGTGAGATCATACAACATTTGTCATTTTGTGTCTGGCTTATTTCACTAAACATGATATCTTCAAAGGTTCATCTCTGTTGTTTCACATATCAGAATTTCATTCCTTTTATGGCTGAATAATATTCCATTGTATGTATATACCTCAGTTGTTTATCCATTCATTGGCTAATGGACACTTGTGTTGCTTCCATCTTTTGGCAATTGGGAATAATGCCACTATGCACATCAGTATGCAAATATCTATTTAAGTCCCTGCTTTCAATTTTTTGGGCATAGAAGAGAGATTGTTGGGTCATATAGTAATTCTATACTTAAGTCTCTGCCAAACTGTCTTCCACAGTGGCTGCACCATTTTACATGTCACCAAGAATGATTGTGTGTTCCTATTTCACCACATCCTCTCCAACACTTGTAATTTTCTGTTTTTCTTTTTAATAGTAGCCATTCTAGTGGGTGTGAAATGGTATCTCACTGTGGTTTTGAATTGTGTTTCCCTAATGGCTAATGATGTTGAACACCTTTTCATATGCTTTTTGACCATTTGTATATCTTCTTTGAAGAAACATCTTTTCCAATATTATGCCCATTTTTTGGATCAGGTTGTTTGTCTTTTTGTTATTGAGTTGAAAGATTTCTTTATATATTCTGGAATAATACTGAATATGTGGTTTCCAAATATTTTCTACCACTGTGTAGGATGTCATTTTCCTTTCATGATGAATTCCTCTGATGCACAAAAGTTTTGAATTTTGATGAGGTCTCATTAATCTATTTTTTTCTTTTGTTGAGTGTGCTTTGGGTAGAAAGTCTAAGAAACCATTGCCTAAGACAAGGTTCTGAAGATACTTCCCTTTGTTTTCTTCTAGGAGTTTTACAGTTCTCTTTCTTATATTTAGATCTTAGGTCTATTTTGAATTAATTTCTGTTATGGTGTGAGGTTGGGGTCCTCCTTCTTACTTTTGCATAAAGGCATCCAGTATTCCCAGAATCATTTGTTGATGAGGCTAATGTTTCCCCCAATGAGTAAACTTGGCACCCTTGTCAAAAATTGGTTAGCCATAAATGTGAAGGTTGATTTCTGAACTCTCAGTTCAATTCTAATGGTCTATACATTTGTCATTCTGCCAGTACTGTGCTGTTTTGATTACTGTGGGCTTGTAATACATTTTAAGATAAAGCATGAGTCTTCCAACTTAGTTCTTTTTCAAAATTGCTTTGGCTATTCAGTCCCCCTTGCCCTTCCATACAAATCTGATGGTTGGTTTTTCTATTTCTGCAAGAAAAGTTATTGGAATTTTGATTAGGATTGTGTTAAATCTGTAAAATTGACATTTAACAATGTTCAGTCTTCCAATGCATGAATATAGCATGTCTTTCCATTTATTTAAGTCTTCTTTGATTTTTTAAAAAACTGTTTTGTAGTTTTCTGTGTGCAAATCCTTTACATCCTTGGTTAAATTTATTCCTAGATATTTCATTCTTTTAGTTGCTATTGTAAGTGGAATTTTTTTCTCGATTTCTTCTTCTTGATTGTTCATTACTAGTGTATAGAAACACTAATGATATTTGTATGTTGACCTTGTACCCCATCACTTTGTAGAATTCACTTATTTTTTCTAGTAGTTTTGTTGGGTATTTTTCAGGATTTTCTGTATATAGGCTCACATCACCTGCAAACAGAATATGGGAGATGGAGGATTGTAGCTTCTGTAGAAAGGTTAGAACTCACCTGAGTTTACCACAGTTTACTAGCTTCTTTTTCATGCTCTTCCCTGGATGCTGCACAGTGTTCCATTAGCCTTCAGAGTTTCAAAATAGTTGATTCCTGCCAGTTCAATGGTTCTTTTGGTGGAGGAACTGATTCCTAAACTTCCTACTCTGCCATCTTCCCCCAATCTCACCTTTATTATTGAGGAAAATATGGATTATTTTATCTGTGCAATACAAACAATACAAACATTTGTGTTGCACTCCTAACTCCAGAGGAATCCTCCCCTTAAATTTTGTTTATTTTTTTAGGATAAAGATTAAAAAAAAAAAAAAACATTGACCCTGTGACTTAATTAAGTTTTGAGACACATAAAATAGAATCAACCACAGCATGATCTCATTTTTCCAAGATTATGGAAAAATAAATTATTTCATATCACTTTATTTTCATATAACCATCTTTTCATAACTTTTTCTAAACTCTGGGTCTTTAAACATACTGTTCCTCTTCCTGGATGTCTTTCCCCAATGGTGTTTGTTTTGGTTAAATCCTGCATATCTTTAAAGTCTCAGTTTAAATTTCATGAACCCCCCAAAAAAACTTACAGTCTTTTATAACATACTGTTTTTTCCATTCATGGAAGTTTTTGTAATTTGATATTTATTTAACGATGCTTTCTTTAAATTCTGTTTTCTTCATTAGAAGTCTAACCTCTGTGATGACAGGTATTATGTTTGTTTTGTTTATTGTTATATCCCTGGTACCTGGTACAGTAATGACCTTTAATACTGACCTAAAATAATTGATAAATAAATGAAGGAAAAAAGGAATAGCTGCTTTATTATACAATTTGTACTACTTAGACTGTCCAATTTTGGAAAGACTCAGAATCATTATTATGAATATAGCTTGCATTTTATTGTAATGGAATGATGACTTTAAAGACTATTAAATTGTTTACACTTCCTCCCTAATCTAACATTTCTAAGCCAATATCCTTTCCTTATTCTTCAGGCAGATTTTATTACACCTCCTTATCTCTCTATTTCCAGTTTTCTGGTTACCTCCCCATCTTCAGTGATCTCTATGTTTCCCATTGACTTCCTTATTGGACATATTAATTCAAACCAATTATCCCAAGGGTTTACTCTACTCCAACACAGAGAAGGAACAGAACTTACACAACTGATTTCCTCATGTTGGCTAATGGTTTTAGTTTTCTTTTCAATAATTTGTTTTCCATTGCTCTGTTTGGCCATGTTTTGCATGACTCTTTGTTCTGGGTGTCTGACTGACAGCGATGGGCCACATTACTGTAAATGGCCTGCATTATTTGCAGATTTAGAGCCCAATATTTAAATCCATAAAATATGCCTAAAGGGAAAGAAGGAACCCTGGCATGGAAATTGAAAGAACACATGGATTTATTAAAGCTCTGTTATATAACCAGTCCACTGAAAAATATTTGACCTTGGGTTTAATATCTATAAATTAGGGATGGTAAGACTTAATTTATAAAGAAATAAATTTTAAATGCTTGATATAAAGTAATTGCTCAATAAATATTAATCCTCTTTCCTTCATTTTTAATTTGTATAGACTTTAAAATTTTTATGATATGAGAGGGCTGAAAATTCTATTTTAGTTTGGCTATATCTAAATTGGTGGCTTAAACCTTGCATTCAATTAGCAAACTTCTTTTATCTTTCCAATCACTCTTGATGAGAATGTTTTAGATATCAATAAAATAAAAGTGGCACAGACAATAAACCCTTAATCCAATGCAAATCAACAAATTTGCTTTGAGTGTCTATTAAATCTAAGACACTGGACTAAATACTGAGGTGGCTACATATGTAAATAGACCAAGTCTCTTCTGTCTAACATGGCAAAAATAAACCATTGACAAGGTGAAGAATGGCAAAGAAGTCTATTACAGAGTTCTTGCAAGGCACTCTAATCACATACAAGTACATTAAATAATGGAGAAAGAGAGTGGCATAGAGAAAAAGAAAATGTGGCAGGATGTTGGGAACCTCGCCCCATGGGTTTTGTAGGTTCCTATGGAAACGGTTAGACTTGAATGCATGGATACATAAGGCACTCTTACCAGGTGCCTGTTATTGGTTTGGAGGAGGGAAAATTACATTTCCATGACAGTTACAGATTAGCTGAGCAAGTAGATTTCCAAAGTGATGTACTTGCAAAAAAAACCCAGATAAGCACTGTCCAAAATGAAAATGAAAATGTTTGTATTCTCTAGTGCCAGCTGGGTAATTAGATCTCTCCTTAGAAAGGACAGATTGCTGTTTGTACTGTCTGACCATTTTGCCCAAGATAGTAGGATTTTCCACACAGAAGCAATTTTCTGGAAAAAAAATCTCATAATATGTAGGTAGGCGTAGGGAAGAAAATTGAAAATGGGAGAAAAATTACCCCAAAGAGAACCATGCAGACAATTTAGAGGTTCCTAAAATAAGGCAAGGAGTAGAAGTATGTGTACACAAAGGAATTTATGAATTATTTATAATGGTATTGAGACATTGAGACATTTGGCAGTGTAGTGAAGCAACACTTTCTCTTGTGATTTAGAATTTTATAAAAAGCAAAACCGGCCATCCATCACAGATCAAGAGGTGACAAAGAAAGAAAAGAAAATTAGATAACATTGCAGGAGAAATCTAACTCTCTGATTATAGTCTGAGTTTTGGTAAAGCATAGAGTCTAATTTCATACATTTTCAGGGACATAGTTACACCAACTTCTTCCAAACAAGAAAAAAAAAAATATTTTGGCTATTCTTCAGTGATTGAGTTGTTTATTGAATCTAATAGTATAGATAATAATGATAAAGGGCAACACAAATCCTCAAAGGAACATAAAGAATGATAACAGTAAGCATCTGCATGTCAACAAGTTGCAGCATAAATTGTCTTATTTCTTAAATTCTGGGTAATGCAACAAAAGATCCAGAAGAGTGAGGAAAATTGGGGAAATCTTTTGGAAGGAAGGGAGTCTTGAGTCAGATTTCAGAGGTATGGATGGCCATGGATTGGTAATGGGAAGGCAGAGGCCATGCCAATGTATGGGAATATTGTGTGCCAAACAATAAAAGTCATAAACTTTGAGCAGACTTTGATGATGAGTAAATGGTATATATGGAGGCAAATATGCAAGTGAGCAACAGCAAGCTGAATTGATTGCCCTTATTCACAGACCCAATTTAATTGCAAAACTACCTTTAAGTGTTGTGTTACTTCTTTGAGATAATATTATCAGTAAAGTCTCCTGGCTTGAGCTTTCTACACCAAATTTCTATTAAAGAACCAAGAAGTGTAGGTAGGGAAATAAGCACAGGGAGAATGATGCTTATTATAGGTGTAGCAGTTTGGCAGTTTGATATAGTTATGAATTCCAAAAATAGATATTGGATTATGCTTGTAAACTGGTCAGTTCATCTGGACATGATTAAGTTATGGTTAGGGCATTGACTGGGCCACATCAGTAGGGCATTGAGCCCTGCCCCTTGGTGGGGTCTCAAAGATAAAAGACATGGCAAAGGACAGAGTTGGAGTAGTTTTGATGTTGAAGTTTTGAGCTGAGTGTTAATGCTGGAGCCCAGGGGAGTAAGCACACAGATGACCTTGGTCGTGAGGAAGGAGAGAAGGCTCTGGGAAAAGAGGCGAGACGTTCGCCTGATGGTTCACAGCTGGCCTTGTGGAGAGAGGCAAACCCTAGAGAGCCTCACAGTCTACAGCTGACCTTGTGGAGGAAACAGAGGAGCTAAACCTGGAGAGAAACCCAGCACCAAGAAGAGAGGAACCCAAGAAGCCTGAACCCTGGCAAACGTGGGTAGCTGCCTTGCTCCAACATGTGGCAATGGACTTTGGTGAGGGAAGAAACTTTTGCTTTACGACCTGGTAACTGTAAGCTTCTACCCCAAATAAATACCTTTTATAAAAACCAAACAATTTCTGGTATTTTGCATCAACACCCCTTTGGCTGACTAATACAATAGGTATAACCAGCTCTCAGCCCTATGCTATTTTAAAAGTATGTATTTTTTATTGAGCTATAACTTTTCTTTATACATTCTGAGTACAAGTCAGATATATGTATTATGAACAGTATGTCCCAGTCTGTGACTTGCTTTTCATTCTCTTAGCAATGCTTTTTAAAGTATAGGAGTGTTAATTTTGTTGCAGTCCAATTTATTAATTTTAATGGTTTGTGCTTTTGGTTTAAAATCTTGGAAACTTTTGGTCATCCAAGATGGCAAAGATTCTCTTCCTATGTTTACTTCTAGAATTTTGTTAGTTGTTTAGCTTTTACAGGTATGTCTATGATGTATTTGAGTACTTTTTAAAATTTTGACAAGATGGTATATACTATCCCAGGTCCATTTTACTTTATGATTTCAAGTACTTTCAGTATGATTTGTTGAATAGACAATATTTTTCCCATTGTACTCTCTGTGGAAAATCAGATGAAAATATATTAGAGTCTACTTTTGAAATATCTATTCTATTCTACTGGTCCGTATATCTTTTTTAAAATTGTTTTTATTTCTAAAGAAGTTTAGATTACATAAATATTACAACAAAAATATAGGGGATTCCTATATGCCCCCCAACTCCCTCCCACACTTTCCCACATTAACATCATCTTTCATTAGTGTGGTACATTTGTTACAATTGATGAACACATATTGAAGCATTGCTACTAACTGTGGACTATAGTTTACATTATAGCCCACACTCTGCCCCACACAATTTTACAGGTTATGACAAAATGTATAATGGCCTGTACTGTCATTGCAATGTCATGCAGGACAATTCCAATGTCCCAAAAATACCCCCATGTTACACCTATTCTTCCCTCTCCCTCCCCTCAGAACCTCTGGTGGCTACTGCCTTTATATCAATGATAAAAGTTCTTCCATTGCTAGAAAAATAATGTCTATAATAAAATAATAACAAGCCTAGTTTAGTCCATTGTTTATTCCCCAATCTTGAGGATTTGGGGATAGAAATTTACAATAAATCTTAAAGTAAAGTAATACACATTTTCCAGCTTTTTTTTCAAAATTGTTTTACCTACTTTTTGTCATTTAAGTTTTCATATAAATCTTGTAATAATCTTGTCAATTTATACAAAACTTCTATTGAGATTTTGAATAATATTATGTTAAATCTAAATATTAATTTGAGGAGAATTTCCATTTTAACAATATGGTATCTTACAATCCATGGACATGGTATATGTCTTCCTTTATTTACGTTTTAATTTTTTCATAAATATTTTACACATTACAGTGTACAAGTCTTAGAAAGTTTTGTCAAATTTATTCCTAAATATGTTATATTTTTGAAGCTGCTTAATGATACTCTTTACCTTTACAATTTCACTTTCCAATTTGTTTTGCTATATAGAAAAATTTATACATATATCCATTGTACCCTGCATCCTTGCCAAGTTCACCTGTTAGTTGAAGTAGTATTGTCATAGATCCCTTAGGATTGACTACATATGTAATTAATGCACATAATTATATAGTCTAAAAATAAAGATAGTTTAATGCTTTCCTTCTGATCTTTAAGGCTCTTATTTCTTTTTCTTGCCCTACCCCATTAAGACTTCTAAAACAAGGTTGAATAGAATTAGGGGGAGTGAGCTTCCTTGATTCTTTCAATGATTTTATGAGAAAGGAAATGAGTCTTTCACTACTGCCTATGATGTTAACTATGGGACTGTTGATGTTCTTTATCAGCTGAGTAATTTCTTCTCTGTTAATAACTTGCTTAGACTTATTATCAGGATGGGTGTTGAATTTTGCAAAGTGCTTTTTTCCAGTCCTATTGAGATGGTGTGAACTTTCTTCCTTTACTCTGTTAATGTGCTAAATTATACTGATTTATGTTTTTCTAATGTTAAAACAATCCTTTATTCCTGGAGAAAATCTACTTGGTCATGCTTTATTACCCATTTCAATATCACTGGACTAAATTTGCCAATATTTTGGCAAGGATTTTTGCATTCATGATGGATTTTGCCAAGTTATGACTTTAAAACAAAGTCAGTCTCTGACTATTCAGCACTATTTTATAAAAACACATTTTTCCATGAAAAGCAATGTTTTTCACAGTTTTTGGGTAGAGTGAATTAAAAATATGAAAGTAGCGGTAAATAATGGAGATTGCTTTTTCAAGAAATTTTACTTTGAAAAGGATAGAGAGCAACTGGGAGATGGGGAGTTGAAGCAGGATTTTTTTTTTTTTAATTGACTGTTAAGTACATACATTTAGAATTGAGAGAAGAAAAAATAGAGTTGATGGCTGAAGACCAGAACCTCTAGGTTCCTGGCTATGTTACATAAAAGAATTTAAGGACACGCCATGGGGTAGACAAGGGAGTAGAGTTTACTAAGAAATACGAAAAGAGATAAGTACACAACTGGAGACATGGGTTGCAGACATGCTACAGGGTGAGAGATGCTTTTGTCTTGTTTTAGCATCAGTGAGCACTGGTTCATAAAACGAGTTGAGAAATGTTCTATCATCCTCAATTTTTGAGTTTGTATAAGGTTGCTATTACTTCTTAAATCTTTGAGAGAATCAATAATGAAGCTGTATGTGCCTGGGTTATATGGGTGTATATCCTATTTCTTCTTGAGTGAGTCTTTGTAAACTGTGACTTTAAAGGGATTTGTCCATTTCATATGGATGTCATTACTTGGTCATAATTTTACTTACTGTCCTTTCATCCTTTTAACATCTGTAGGATCTTTAGATATTTCACCCCTTTCATTCCTGTTATTGAATTTGCAACTTTTCATATTTTTTGTCAGTCTTGCTAGATTTTTATCAGTCTTCCCAACAATCTATTCTGTTTTTCATTGTTTTATTGATTTTTAGTATTGATCTTCCAATATTCATTTCATTGATATCCTCTCCTTAATTATACCCTTCCATTAATTTATAAGTTTGTTTTCTTCTCCAACTAAAATAGTGTATTAATCTACTTTCTGTTCTGTCAGTTTTTGTGTCATGTGTTTTAAAGTTCTGTAATTAGGTACATACACAATTACTTTGTTATATCTTCTTGATGATTGACCACTATGAAATAATTAATCACTATGACGCAATCCCTTTTTATTCTTTTAACTGCTATGTACCTTCTGTCCACATAACCCTGCCAATCATTATTTTTTTTCCTTACAATTTATCTGATTAAGAACCTGAGACATGTGATTTGGAAAATTTTCCATAGCCTGAATTTTGCTGACTTCATACTCATAGTTCTTCTACATTTGTTTCCGTGTTCTCTGTATTTTGGGAACGTTGGCTGTTCAATCCACAGGCCCAATCATCTTCATATTCACTCCCTTTGGTAAGTCTATGGAGTTCTGTACTTTGTAATTTTTCTTCAGGAAGCACATCATGTCTGATTGTTTACGTTTTTGTGCTGTTAGAAGCTGTTGAGATTTAATGCTTAGAAATTAAAGGCTTAGAGAAAAGCTTATACTTTATCAACATTTACTAAGAATTTCATGGTTACAGGTAATAGTGAAGTACTGACGAAGCATGGAAAAGTCCAAGACCATCAACACCACTCACGCAGGTCCTTCTATGCCACGTTATGAAACACTCTGACCCAGCTATAACATGTGAGGTCTCAAAACAATACATGTCATATACTACACAGAAGTATTTCAGTCATGAAATATCTATTCCATACTCCATTAATTAAAGAGCATATATGACATTTTTCCAGAGACCAATGCTCCATAAATTCATATATTTCAGGTTTGAATTAGTGATGTTCCTCCTAATTGATAATTTTATTAATCCATGCTCCAAATTATCCACCAGGCTTCTGTTGGTATTTCTCCTTAATGTCATAAGTTAAGTAGAATATTTGTGGGATTCAGTGGTCACCTGGCCAAGGCCTCTACCTACCTTTAGAAGTAAAGGTAAATTTGGCCCAGGTAGCCATTGAACTTCACGAAGACTTTGCATTGACAAGCAAAACAAAACTTACTGATTTTCCACCCACTACTCCCATCTCTTCTTTTAGAGACCTAGTTTTTACTAGGATTGCTAACAAAGCTAGAGAATTAATTTTTTTGCTGATTTCCCTACTGCCTTGTGCTTTGTGCCTATCCACTTAGCCAGTTCTCGAGGTTTTAAGTCTACATCCTCCAAATTCCCTTTATTCTGCTTCTTGGAAGGATCCAAGAGGGCACATCATGTACAATCACTTAAACAAAAGGGAATTAGTTCAATCATGAAATATTTACATTTTATACCCTAATAAATGAATAGAATATGACATTTCAGTGAGCCATGCCCCACAAATCCATAGGTTCTGAGTTTGTTTACCATAGCATCCCTAGAAAAACCAAGTGCATCCTTATAAAAGCATTGCATAGAAAAGAACCCACCCACTACTATATACCATTACTGTGTTCTTAAGGAGGTCTTTTATTAGGATATTTATAAGGGGATTTGACTATCTTGAGCAGAGGTTAAAAAAAAAAATACATTACAGTGCCTTTCCTTCCCCAATTCCCTAACTGTAATATATGTACACAAAGAAAAATAATTTATAATAAAATGATTTGTATTTCAAAACGTAAAGCATTAGGATTAAATACACTAGAAGGCATGATGAAGTAGTCAGATATTTGCAGTTATGACTGGAATCACTGAATTCAACTGTTAAAAATGTTGACTGATCTGGAGTTGCATATTATTGAACCAAATACCATAAATGATATTTCCATCAACAATATTATTTTTCCAAAATATTATTTGTTCCAAGATTTTGAACAAATCTTGCAAAAGTTCCTCAATTTATATGGAGGTAGGTTCTGTTCTCTAACAAGTGTTTTACTATATAAATGTTTAACAGTCTAATACTCCTAATCCCTACTAAGTGCCAGTAGTACTCCAAATATTATGACAACTAAAATTACCCCCCACAAAATATCCTCTAAGAACTGATGTTATCCCCTTTGAAAACTGTTGATTTATCAAAAGTATACATGTTGATTTAATTTGAACAACTTCTAACTACAGTTGCAAAGTGATATCTGGAGAGAATGCATCATAAATTGTAACATAGGTGCTAAATTCACGTCTCTTTTCCCTCTGAAAACATTTCAGAAAGAACCTGGTCTAAGATAATTCAGGTCACCAATACAGAACCTTGTGAATTCTTTAGAGCTGAATTTAAAAGACACCTTTTTAGATCAATTCCTCTTCAAATATTTATGGATTAAAAAACAAAGAACAATGATTATTTTGAGACTAAAGGACAAGACCATGCCTACAAGACTTTTATTCCTCACTGTGCATTTGTTTTTAATCCAAGTCATATATGCTGGGAAATATCTGTATTTCAAATGAGTGCACAAATTCTCTGTCAAGAGAGTGAAAAAGAAAGGGGAGCAATATATTGATAAGAGTCAGTGAGACCTCACTGTAAATAACAACAAAGCATGTTCCCTGGAGATTTCTGGTTATTTCTGCCTTAGACCTTCAGTACTCGATGAACCTTCTAGTACTGAAAATTCACACTTCCCTTTTTCTTAGCTCCACACTGTTGGGCTAATTCTTTTGAAGGAAATCCCAGTGCTGGGAAACACCATTCAGAGGCCAAATCTCATCTTTGAAGTGATGGTTGTTATTTCACAGCTTCACAAGTTGGGGTCACACATTTTTATTAGCTGAACAAAGTAAACAGAAGTAGAGAAAATGGAATACATTAATATGGCTAGAAATGGAAGATTATTTTATACATAGAACACTTCTAATTCATGACGTTATCTTAAACAATTTAATAAATCACTGCTATTTTGTGAGTGTCCTTCTAATTTCAATCCTTCCTTACAACTTTTATATCTAATTATTTCCTCATTCTATCTATCAACTCACAAATACCCATGCCTAGTTGTCATTACACATCTATGAATATTCATATTTTAGTAGTTTTGAATGTACAATACTAGTTTCTGTTTTTATACTTGTGTGTGAATGTGTTTGTGTGCATATTTGTGTGCGTGCATTAACCTCTGGATATTCGTATCTATATTTAACTGTATGTGGGATTTAAAAATGAGTCCATCTGTCTGTAAGTCTAACTATAAACTATATATTTACATGTATGATGATACAACTCTGTCTATATTATCTGTTGTATGTGACTATCAATGCACATGAAATGTGTATTTTAAACATGACTGATCCAGGAGTGTACATGAAAAATGCCTTATACATATAGATATGGATATATATGAATATGGATACTTGTGAATGGGAATTGTTCTTTCTTCTCTCTATGTATGCATATGTCTGTATGTGTGTATATTATTTTTCAAGCTTCTCTTTAGAGTATTTTGTAATGTATATCATGTATAACTAATATACAACATACACAAAAAGTAGGTAAAAAGCACTTTATATTTTATAACATTTAGCATTATATTTTCACATGCATCGATTTCCATGCGTCTGTGACTAATTTGGTATATTTGAATATATTGGGGGTTTATTTATAGCTATTTCTCAAAATTTATGCCTTACATAGTTCCTTGTTCCTAGCTGGCTGATAAATAGGAATTGGCCTTGTGTTTATGGTTCAGGAAGGAAGCACAGGAACACTATAGGCTTTACGTTTGGGGACTGTAACAGTTTTTCAAAACCGTGGGCAAGGCGGAACTATGGTGACGGAACCCTTGAGTGTCAAACTGTAATATCTCTAATAGAGACTCTGGCTTTCAAGCCACTGAAAGACAGAAGTGAAAGTTTTAACAACCTAATCATATAAATATATGAGGAATTAAAAGGAGTTCCAGTTTTGTCATCGTGCTTTCTCCACGTGCTCAGATAGTCTGCTTCTTGAGCTGGCTTACAGGGCCTTCTAGTATTTACCCTTTCATCTTCAAATAATCCACAATTCTATGTTTGATTTTTCATTCACTTCTTAGAGTGGAAGATGAAAACTTAGCACCCTTAGATCAATCACCAAACTCAAACTCACATGGACCCCACTTTAAAAATATGATTATTTATTTATAAACATTCAGTGTGAATATTATAACCATGTTAATGCTCTTTGTAGTTGATCCAAGTAGCTTATTATTTCTTTTATCTTTTACATATATAGTTTTGTATTCTGTACATATTTGTACATATTTGTAATTATTTTTTTATTTTTAAAAAAGCTTTAGATTACATAAATATTACGTAAAAAATATAAGGGATTCACATATGCTCCACCCCTTCCCCTCCCACACTTTCCCACATCAACAACATTCCTCATTAGTGTGGTATATTTGGTACAATTGATGAACACATATTGAAGCATTGCTACTAACTATGGATTACAGTTTACATTAAAGTTTACACTCTGTCCTGTACAATTTTGTAGGTTATGACAAAATATAGGACAAATCCAGTGTCCCAAAAATGCCCCCTATCCTTCCCTCTTCCATCCATCAGAACCTCTGGTGGCCACTGCCTTTATATCAATGATAAGAGTTTTTCCCTTGCTAGAATAATAATAATCTATAATAGAATAATAATAAGTCTACTTTAGTCCATTGTTCATTCCCCAATCTTGAGGATTTGGAGATAGTGATGCCCACTCTGCTTCTAATTGAGAGGGAGCTTAGATCCCATGGGGCGGATGGATGGAACTATCTTGCTTGCAGTTGCAGACACTCTCTATTCCTTGGGATGGGCATTGTCCATCATCATCTCCTTGTTAGTTGTCCTGGGTGAGTCCAATGAAGTGGAGAGAAGATGTTGCAACTCTGCTGAAATTCAGGGTTCAACTGGCACATGGACAGATCAAAGTTTTAAGTCCCTGGGATATATGTTTATCAAGTATAGTGCTAATTATCAGTTCAAATAAAAGGGGCAGAAGAGCCAGGTGTAGAGAACTTATAAATGAGTCTAACTCTGTTACAATGAGGAGCATAAATTCCAAAGTAAGGCCCACTGACAGGGTGCCAAATTCCTGAGCTGTCTGCCCTGCTTATAGTTTCTGGATGTCTCTAGAGCCTTAGGAGCCCTGCTATTTGAAGCACTGTTTGCTGTTTTTTCATTTTCTTATTATTTAATTTGGTTATTTTGTTGGCTTCATTTTTGGAGAGGTTTTGGATCACAGAAGGGTCACAACAGTGGCAGGGGAAGATGACTGGTGCAGTGTGTCAGTGATGGGGGAGATGCATAGGAAGGGGTTCACCTGGGGCATGCCTCTAAGTTTTATGAATATGTTCAAGTGCTCAAGGGACATTGTCTCGGTGGGTAGAGATCCACACAATAACTGAAAGAAAATTGAATTCCCATCCTGGGGAGTTCTGCTACATTCTCTAATAGGATAGCAAGTATCCCCAGAGTGCAAGGGCAGTGCCTACTGAAGGAAGACAGACCATTAAGCCAGGCCCTTGATATTGTTGATTGTACTTATGAACATTTCCTTCTGAAATTGGAACTTAGCCTACTATTATGTACTGCCTAAGAGTTACCTCCGGAAACCCTCCTTGTTGCTCAAATGTGGCCTCTCTTTAAACCAAACTCAACATTTAAATGCACTACCTTCCCCCCCCCTCCCCCCCGCAACACTCATCAGCATGGGACATGACTCCCGGGGCTGAGCCTCCCTGACACCAAGGGATTATTACCAAGCGCCAACTAGCAATGCACCTGGAAAAACACCTTGACCCAAAGGGGGAAATGGTAAATACAAATGAGTTTTTATGGCTTAGAGACTTCAGAGTGAGTCGGGAGGTTATTGTAGAGGTTACGCTTATGCAAGTCTCAGCAGCATCTCTGACTACCACAGCAAACAGTGCCTCTTTGTACATATTTTTAATTAAACCCCAAACACCTAACATAATTTTAAAGCTCTTCTCAATATATCCAAAATGCATCATATAATCCTTCAGTTTAAAATTTTTTTTCTTATGGAATGAGATAGTCTTTATGTTATTTATATTTAAATATATAAAAATATATCACATATAATCTCATTTATGTAAACATATACTCACAATGGATTTTAAAAGTCTATGAAGGATATACACTAAGCTACCATATTTAGGGACTGGATAGGGGTTGCCTGGATGTGTTTTAGCTTTCTATGGTTAGCAATCACAGATTGGAGATAAAATGTTACTTTCCCTTCTTTTCAAAATCTCACTTAAATGATAGCAGAGTGAATTTTTTTTTAAAGCGTTGAGTCACAAGGACACAGAGAATGCAAGAAGAGATAAACAGCAGGGGAGATTGCAATACAGTTTGAAAGCAGGAAAGAGGTGGGATAAGTAGTAAAAGACTTTGCAGAAAAGACAACTGGGGTACTGCTTCTGGGGAGATGAGCAGTAGAAATGAGAGTGAGGAGAATTGGGCAAGATTCTATTGTTTTCTTATAATCCTTGCAGGAATTACATAGATGCACAAAGGCACTAAATTAGGTCAGCTATAACCATTGTTCCTTGTCTATTGTTATTAGACCTCTTTTATTTTATTTGTATTCTTTTAATTTTTGTTTATTAATAATAGACCCCCAGAATACATTGCCCAAATTAAGAAGTAAAATATTTTCATTAACTTATATCTACTTATGTCCTCCTCCCATAACCCATCTCCTTATATCTCCCTCATTCTGAATTTTGAATATATTACTTTTTAGCCATTTTTAAAAGTATAATTTACATCTGGGTGTCCATCATTATTCTTATCCCACTTCTTTCCTACTTAAGATTCTTTTTAATAGCTGGTGTTTTCACACGTCTTAATTGTTGCCAACAACTAGCTGTAAAATAGTACTTTACCAAGGTTGTAATATATATTCCTAGATTACTAAATTTCCAGAGAAAGCAAGCTTCTCTTCTCATGTTTATTGATTATAGGAACTTTTTCTTTATACTATTTTTGCATATGTGTGTTGTCCAAATTTCTAACTTTACTTATTTCCTTAGTCTGAAGATGTTTTTAAATTATTTGTGATACTAATTCTTTATCAGTTTTATATATGAGAATAACTTCCCCCAGTTTACAGCTTGTATCTTTACTTCTTTCAGGTATTTTTGATAAAGAAAAGTCTTTAATTTTAATGTGGTCTATAATTTGCCAGTTTTGTTCACACTTTTAGTTCATGCTTTTTAACATCTTATTTAATAAAATTTTCCTTTCTTGGTTGGTCCTACATTTTCTTCTAAATGTTTTTAAATTGTGGCTTTGATATTTAATGCTTTTTCCCCTTCTGGGATTGATATTTCATTACGCCATGCTGTAGGATCAGTCTTCATTTTTTCCATATAGATAGCCATCAACCTCATTTATTGAAACAGACTATTCTTTAAACATTGGTTTCAAATGATATCTAGGAAATAAAATATCTCATTTCTGCTATTTCATGGTTCTGATACTGAGTTTTCTATTACATTGACCAATTTTCCTTCCCATTTCCCAAAACACCAATCTTTTGCTTCCTATGTTTATAATAAGGCTTTACATCTCCTTCTCTGTACAATTTTTCAGATTATCTTGGCGACTTTGTGTCTTTTGCGTATCTACAAACATTTTGTAATCAAATGATCCACTTTCACAAAATATATTTTTAGAATTTAATTAAAATTGTATTTAATCTGTAGATCAATTTAGGGAAGTTTGACATCATTACAATACCAATTATTCTTTTTCATGAACATATACTATCTCTCCTTCCATTTAAGTATTTTTAAAGCTTTTCAGGAAAATTTTATAATTTTAGTGTCCACATCTTGAATATCATTTGTTGGATTATTCCTAGATATTTTACAGTTTTTAGAACTGTTATAAATGGTGGTGTCTCTTTTTGTTGTTATATTATGCAATCTATTTCTTTGTTGCTGTTGATCTCACATCCAGCAACCTTGCTCAAACTCTATTGATTTGTCTCTCTATACTTTTTAATTTCCTATAACAACAATCACATGTGCAAATAACTACACTTTTATTTCTTCCTTTCCTATTCTTATGTCTTTATTTTATTCATTCCATATGGTAGAACTTCTAATACATTTGTTAAATAGAAGTAGTAAAAGTGGGAATCCATGTCTTGTTCCTGAATTTAAAAGGACTAATTCCAGTGTTTCTTCATTTATAGTTGTGTATATTGTAGGAATTTTGTTATTGTCTTCCATCAAGTTAGGTTACTTTCCTTTTATTTCTAGTTTATTAAGTTTTTTTTTTTAACTGTAAATGGGTCTTGGATTTATAAACATTTTTTCAGTGTCTGTTGAGATGAGCATATGATTGGTTTTTTTCTATGTTAATGCAGTGAATGAGGGTTATAAATCTTTTTATATTTAAAATTATTTCATTCTTTGGATGCGTTTTACTTGTTTATGATGCATTTTGGAGAGTACTTAATTTCCTTTGCTATTATATTGCTAGGGATCTTTGGAAAATGGACCAATAATAATCATTTTTAAATTTTAAAAAATTACCTAGATTGGGTTATATCAATTAGGATGTATTATGTTGCACCACAGTAACAAACACTACCAAATTTTAAGTGGTTTGAACATCATATTTTTATTTATTGCTCATATTCTATTCTCATCTCATATCAGTAACACAGGAACAAAAGATGACAAATCTTCCACCATCTGGAACAGTGCCAGTTACCCTGGAGAGAAAAACATGAGAAAACATGCACTGGCTAATGACTGTTTAGAAGTCACACAAGTCATATTTCATTAGCCAAATCCAATTCAAAGGCCTTGGCTATCGCCAAAGAAATGGGAATTTGCAATCCTTTCAGGCTCTCAGAAGAGGAAGAAAAAGAATATCGGTGAATAGCTCTAATGACTGCCAGAGAGCACAATCCTAGTTAAGAAGTATTTCATTTTTTTACCTTACAACATGCAAAATGTGTCCACCACCACCTCCCCAAAATAATTAATCCAAAAGTCCTTTCCAGTTGTGGCATCAAGCCCACGGTCCAGGATATCTGAAGAATGTGAGTAGATTTTGTGCCACATCTTAATATTAGGTCTGGATGTGGCTTCTTCTGATCTAGAAACCCATTAATTATCCCAAAACCCAATATACAATAATAGAACCAGGTCAGATAACTGCAATAGACATTCTGTGCGAGGATGATTTGGAATTACACAACATATACTGGTCCTTGATAATAGACATTTTATCTGTACCAATTTTGAATAACTTCTGAGAAGACATTTTTTCAGGACCCCCCAAAAGTGGGTAGGGAATGATTCTTGAGTAGGCTCTGATTATCCTCCTGGGAGTAGCCAATGTGCCCATTTTTCCCCCCTGGATCTTTACTCTATGTAATTTTTTTTTCATTATTCCCCTGAGCTATATCTGCATTGGACACTAGGGAGATGCTCTTCTTGGATTCTAAGCAACTCTCAGCTCACTTTCTTCCTATAGAGGGTTGGGAGCCCCAGGATATTTTAAAGTCTCAAATAGTCATGCTCTATTTTAGTCCATGCTGTTGGTTCTTTTGGCAACACGACTCCTCTCAAACGTATTTTGGCTTCTCTATGTTATTACAGTTAGCTCTATAAGCAATGGCTACATCCAAGTTTCTTGTGCGTCACAATTCTCACTTTGAACATTTCTTTGCTCTCTCTTCCCTATCCCTCTGTATGAATACAACATATTGCCTGCTAAGTTACTCTAGTTGACACTTTCACCAGGTTATTTAGCCACTACATAATAAGGACCCTCACCCTTCCAGTCTGTAGTAAATTTTCCTTCTAGTTTATCATGCTATCTAACATGACACCTGTTAAACCAATATCACATATTTAAGGTTGTTTAAAAGCATTCCCTATATCAAGGTGCTAGTATCTGTATTAGTCAGCATGGGTCAGATTATGACATGGTAGCAAACAATCCCCAAATTTTAGTGGCTTAAAACAATTAAGTTTTAAGTCTTGCTTATGATTTCCAGTTGGTAGCGCTCTTCTCTAAGTCATCTTCACTTAGAAACAAGGCTGATGGAATCCTCACTAATGTCAATAATGACAGAATAAAAGGAATGTGGCATTTACTCCCATCTAATTGGCCAAAAGCAAATCATATTCTAATGCCTAACATCAACAGGGTAGTGAAGTACAATCTCACCACATGCCTGAAAGAAGGAATAAAGAATATGGGAAATTGTCATGATGCTGACCATATGTATCAAATTGAAACTTTTTTTTCAGCTATAGAAGCATAGAGAAAAAGAATTAGATGCAAATTTTGGCTGAGCTTGTTCTAGCTTTATCCAAGCCTCAACTCTTAGGCTTCTATGAGGATTCAGTCTTCCTAATAGATGGGGTCCTGTGGTCAAGAGATGGAATCATCAAACCATTAGAGTCTGATGCCACTAAACATCTCAGCATCTTACTAACTCATTTTATTCTTGTCATGTTCACCAAATTATCTTGTAATAAATTTTATTTCTATGTAGCCTGCCCACAAGAAACAAAATGCACCAGCTAGGAAGATATGAACATTCTGTCCCTTTAGCAGTCATAATTCCCAGCATACTTTAGTAAATCAGAATTCTACTTCTATGTTTTGTGTGAGATTTGTCAAAATGACCAGCACCACTAAATCTGATGAGCTCTGCTACACTGACATGATCAAAATCTCGGCAGTAGTAAATTCCAAGGCAAATTACTGTTAGAAAATCAAGGGATGGGGGGAGATAACCTGACATTTTTGTCCATTATCTGGGCTTCACATAAAACTGTATTTCTAAAAAGCAAAAACAAACAAAATCCTTGCATTTCTTTTTTTAGTAAAATACGTAGAACGAAAAATAAAAAATAAGGAGAAATGGAAGAAGCTTCATATCACGTTTGGATAATAATCAGCTAGAGGTACCTACTTGCAGAGGAAAAGTTAGATGCGCGATCAGAGTCTGCAGCTTTTAACTAATAAGCGAAACCACTCTCTCTATGATGAGTTATTTAAAACATCATTAGTCAGGTTCAAATTTCTATAGCCAAAGTGAATAAATTCTTATAATAAATATACTGACTCGAGGCTAAGCTCCCACACTATGCAGCTAGCCTGAAGAAGAAACCTCCTCTGCTGATGTTGCCCCTTTTGCCATTAATACAAACTTTATCAAAATCCCTATCTATCGGTTGCCAACATATTTATTGTCCCGGCCCGCGGGACAAGTCAACGGAGACTCCGAGCTATCCAGCGAAGGATTGAGACAAAGACACGGACAAAACAAAAAACTGTGCTCCTTATTCTGCTAACATGGCTTCTCTGCGGCTTCTTCCTTTTTATACGGGTTACAATCAGCTCTTTTATAAACAGGGAAAGGGGAGGGAAAAGGGAAATGCCTTAAGGTTTAGGTATCAGTACATGATTGGATAATTTGAGATCCTAGGCGTGGTGACTATTCCCGCGCGTGGGAACTTTGTGGCGCGAACTTAGGGAGAAGGAGAAGGAGAAGACAAAGAAGGAGAAGGTATAGACGGCCAT